>APFE030794401.1:53726-160488 GCA_000404065.3 Pinus taeda | reverse complement strand
TTCTCAAAATTTCAAATGAAGTCTATTCAATAAAAAATTAAAACTACAAATTTTAAAAAACTGAAAATTAATGGGTCCATCTACCAATGTGGAGGACTTGCCTCGAAGAACAAAAGTGGCTAGAATCTAGGCAAAAAAAATTCAAGAAATCTTGCAGTGGCAATGTTCGAATCATTTTTTTATGGTGGAAATGGATTCAACACCATAAAAACCATGCACCCAAAATTTTGAAGTTTGACAACTGTAACTTGGATTTACAAAAATCCCTGCCTGATTTTATCAAAATACAGTTGTAATTTCCATGAATGTAGTTCAGACTACGACAAAATTAATAATCAATCAACTTTAAAGAAGATAAAAAAAAATAAAAAACAATTTTAAAATCGATAAAAGATCTTAAAAAAAAATTATAAAAAGAAAAACTATAATTTTTTTTTTGTAACTAGGGGAGGGACACCATTACATGTGCGCCCTCCCTTCCACCTCAGCTACAGGCACGTGGATGCCACTCTCGCTTGTACGACACCTGCCCAACGTGTCCTGCCACGTGTTGTGGTGGGTGTCAACCTTCAAAAACCTAATTTTACTCTTTCCTTCGGTTGCTTCCGCCTGTTTGCCGCAATGTCTATTCTGCTTCGTGTATTTCTGTTCGGGTCCGGTGTTTGGGTGAAGCCCTTTACCAACGATGATGCGGGACAGCTCCATTACCTGTGTGCCTTGTCCGCCATTGTTGACCTACTAACCGGGCTAGTTTGCTTGCACACGCTCGTTAACAGAATAGGGTTTATGTTGTTCTTGTTTCATTCAGCCTGCAATTGTTGTTCGTTCTGGACCGCCGGGGGTTTACAGATACCTTGGTGGTTTTTTCATTTACGCAGCCTGTTGTTTGGGAAGGAGCCAGTACCAATTTCTGGCCATTTCGAGGTCGAAGGTAAATTTATAGGTAATTTACAGGTTTTTATGGTTTTTGTTTTGAATTATCTTTGAATATTTATGCCATTGGCTAATTTCCTACTTTTTTCATGTTTTCCAAGTTGGTTGCAGGTCTGGCAAGCTATGGAGAAGGTTTGGCAAGCTCTAGAGAAGGTCTAGACATGGAAGACGCTTGGACATGACTTCTACATCTATTTGATAGGAAAAACCCTACCAGCCATTGCCACTGTGTTTTTCAACACCTCACCTTCTGCGTTTTTCAACACCTCACCTTCCTATTGGAATTTTTGTTATTTTTGCTCTTGGAGTTTTAGGTTGCATTTCAAAGGTTTTGCAGTTTTAGGGTTTTGAGTGTTTTGCAGGTTTAGGGTTTTGCTTATGCCTAATGTGAATGTATGAATTTTGAGGTTTAGGATTTTGCTTATGCCTAATGAGAATGTATGAATTTTGAGGTTTGGGGTTTTGTTTATGCCTAATGTGAATGTATGAATTTTGATGTTTATGCTATACATTGGATTTAACTAGTAATGTGTTCATAGAAAGATTGATTTATAAGTTGTGTTGGTGGAAGATTGTTAATTGAGTTCTGGTATGGTTACAACGTCTAGAGTTTTCTTTAGGCCATCATGTGTTGCTTGAGTCAGTTATAGTTTAATTTGTATTTGGTATATTTTAATGAACCACAAAGTTATTGGCAACAATTGTAACAAGTAAAAACATTTTCTTAAGGAATTTAAATGTGAATATTTGAGCATGTTAAAGAGTAGCAATGAATTCACTTCCAAAACTTGAAATTGGATAGTTGGAAGTGTCAAGTATAGAGATTGACATTTAGCAAAATAAAGTGCCAATAAACTTATAACAGAGGAAACCATGTGTTGGAGGCATGCTCTTGAAAGTAAACTAACAAGCTAGCCAACCTTTTTCCTTCCACAAAATATAGGGTACCATCGAAGGGATCAATATGATTGACAATAAAAAGGTGGCTAAGTACATTGGAAGTAAGCACTAGTTGTCACAGAGACTGAAGTTGAGCCATAGCCTCGTAGAATATTTCGGAGCCACAATAACTAAACATATAAATGATTTCTTTAGTGGGGCCAAAAGAAGTAACAGGAGTAGCTATGGTGAAGTAGAATATGTCCTCCAAGCCAAGGAAAAACCAACAGTTCTCACAAACAAATCATTGTGAAATTTTTAATGGATTTGAACTTACAAGCAACACACTCATCAGATTGATTATGCTTACACAATTGTGTTTATGCATCTCAATCAGATTGTTGTTACTTGATGTGGTAGAGAACATGCTTGCAGCGAACTACCTTTAGCCATAGAACACTTTGTCCATCCTAACCTTGGGGAGTTCATGCTAGTGATCTCCGGCCATCTTAGATGTTGTTAAATAGATTGGTATGGATCTGCTTTCTTTTTATGGTTAGAAATGTTGGGGTATGTATCGTATATGGTGCCAATTATTTCCAATGACAATGTATGCATGGATGTATAGAGGGCCATTTTGGCCCCTCTTATGGATAATATTATAATGAACACTTGTTCATTTTTGCTCATGTTCACTATTGGAGCCATTTCCTGTGGCCCTGCGTTTTTGTTTGCAAGGGATGAATGTTGACCATTTCCTGCGTATTGCTATTTTAGTGGCTCTGAATCTTTGTTCTTTTACACTTTTGGTCTATGCTCTCGGTAACAAATGACCAATTTAATTGAAAATTTGAGTTGAATTTTCATCAAGAAGGTAGTCCATTCAGGCTTTTACACTTGTTATGTTTTGTTAGGTCTGTTAGTTTTAATTTTTTCTAGTAGATTTGGGTTTTCAGATGCTATGTATATTTTCTGTGGTAATTTTGCATTCAAATATTTTGATTTATTTTACTGGTACTTCTGGTATTGGTTAATTTTTTCAGTGATTTTACTATATTGTAAATAATGAAGTTGAATGACTTGTTTCAGATTTATGCTCAACAAAAATCAAGGTTTTTTTGTGTGTACTATTTGGAAAGATGCAAGATTTTTCCAGAGGAAAAAACTGTAATTTTCATTCATTTGTAATGGTTCAAATTTACATTCTGTAGACACATTTCTGTTGTGTTTTCTTGATGTTTATGATTATCAGTTCAATGATCTTTTTGCATAGCTTCCAGAGAAATTTTTTATACAATGTTCAACCAAAAAAGACAAGGAGTGAATAGACTCCTTTCATAATGTTGTGTGCAACCATACAACATATGGAGAGTTCAAAATGTATAGTAGAAAATGAAAGGGATGCAAGTAGTCAATTATCTTCCTTCCCATGCAAGGAAATCCCTGAAATGTTTTATATTTTAATTATAGGTATTATGTGCATTATCTGTTGTTTCATCATGAAGTATTTCTATAATCTCATGAAATGTAAACTAAAAAGGTTGTCATTGTTTCACTTGTGTAAACCATTTGGTGTGTAGATGCATAACATAAAATCCCAATTGCATTCTCAGGTAAGATTTCTACATTATAATAGACTATAGATGTTCCTTCGAAAATGGATTTTGGCTACACTGCCACACACAGTATGAAATAAAACAACCTAGGTTGTAAGCCACAATGTTTTTGTGACAAGAAAAAGATACAATCCATCCAAAATCCACATCACAATGTGGTTACAACCAAAAACATATGACACCCCTATTCTTTATGGCCCAGAGAATCTTGAGTGCCAAAACTCCCCAAGTTACCTTCTTGAGCCAGGTAGGTTGGCCTACCTAAAAAGGGTTGATTAGGAAATGTTTGATTGTTGCCATATGATTGAGTCCAATTTGCAGCTTCCAACCATGGAGGTATTGAATACCCATACCTCGCATTTGCACTACTGACCCCTGCATTAAGTGGAGGTGTGTAACGAGCATACATAGAATTGACACCTCCTCTGGTAGGAATAAGGAAAGTGTGTAAACCCTCACTTTGATAGTGAGACACTTGAATGCTTATGAGATCTTGGAATAATTGTGTATTATCTGCAATGGAGTCTAATGAGTTTGAAATAATCTTGGTTCCATCAGCTATGCTTGTACCATTGTCAACCATATTGATCACCCCTTGTTCCTTTTCAAGCATTTGTTATGTCTTTCTTGATTCCTTTTCCTATCTTTCCATTTGTTTTTTTGGTCCTTAACTTGCCTTGCTTTATCTCTTTCAATCCTTTCATCTGCTCAACGTTGCACTGCAACAATCCTTGATGCCTTCTTCTCCTTAACTAGATCCTTCTTTTTCTGTTTTAATTCTTGCATTTCAATTTTTTTTTTCTCAGACTCAACTAACAGGGTTATATAATCCTCTGAGGTGAGTAACTCTGAGCTTTGGCCCAAATGAAGACTACCCGGTGTACCTTGCTTTTTTTCATTGATACTCTCTCTACTGGTAGCTTTAGGAACCGGCCAAGTATCTTCTCCACCCCTCCCACTTGCATGTCATTGCTTGGTACTTCCCTTTCAGTATCTGATGGAACTGATTGAACTATATCATTATCTTCATTTGATGCCTCATTATGTGCTTCATCTTCTTCCATTGATCTATTGTCCACAAAAAAATGACAATTTCACTGTTCAATTCTGCTGGTTGTGAGGGCATGTTCATGCTTTGTTCATTGTTTGTCGAGACACTATGTGCATTCATATTAATCATTGCTTCTGATAGCCATGAAGGTGGGGTTACTTGGCTTGGCAATGTCAAATGGTCATTGTCAACTGCATGTTCAACAATGTCACTAACAATATCAACAACAAGAGTTTCATGTTCTTGAGTTGGTGGAACGATCTCCATGTTACTGCGATTTGCTCGTGGTTATACCGTGTTTCACATATAGTTTCATCATCTTCATCATATAAGTGTCCTTGAGAGAGGGAAATCATATTACCAGCTGCAACCACATCATCTTGGTCATCTGCTTCTTGCGCTTCAACACCTGTTTGGGCATTCCCTTCTTCTTGACCATCCACATGAAATGCGTGGCTACAACCAGTATCATGCATAAGAGCATCATAGTTCAATGGCCAGATTCCTATCCTCCTAAAGCTAGCCTTGATATTTGATGGTGTCAGAACCCTTTTAAAAGCTTTACTTGAAAGCTCTGCTAGCTCGAACCTTTTCACCTCAACCCCTAGATTCTTTGCCATCCATGCAACACGCTCCGACCTGAAATAGTTCTTGAAAGGGCCAAACACACTAACATCAAGGGGTTGCAGTCTGTGAGTGGTATGAGCGGGCAATGTCAATAAGTCAATGCCTAAATTGTTTGCTTCCTCAATTGTTTGTACAGCCATGTGGCTCCCATGGCCATCTAATATCAATAAGTGTCTATTATTAGGCGAGACACCACCTGGTACCGATGCAGCAAAGTGAAAAAGCCAACTTAAAAATAGTTCTTTAGTCATCCATGCATGGGGATGTGCAGTCATGCATGCACCTGGTTCACAGTTTTGTATATAGTTTTCAGTTGATTTTTACCTTTGAATAGATAAAATCCTGGGATTGAAGTACCAATTGCATTGACACAACATAAAATAGTTATCCACTCCCTACTCGTAGGCAAAATCTTTGGCACATTTCGACTCCCTCTCTTGGCAATTACCCGCATGCCACAATTCCTCCCTGCTTGTAAACCTATTTCATCACAGTTCCATATATGGTCTGTTCCATAAGAATGTTTATCGTAAGCACTAAAAAGTGTGTCATAGAACTTCTGCACAACTGTAGGGTGCAAATTTAATGCTCTGTCTCTCTCAAGGCCCTCAACAATACGCAATACAAGTTCTGGATGCCTTTTTTCAAACCCAAACCACCATGATTTACCAGGAAACCCATCTTTGAATGGGTTTGGCCTCCCTTGACAGATTTGAGCAACTGTGGATTTGAGTTGTATCAACTCTAGCCCATGTCCCAGTTGGGCCATCTCTTTACACCACTCAACCACCTCGACCTCCTCCTCCTTAGTCATAACTGTAAGAGGCCCTCTACGTTTTGTATGAGTCAACCCATTTATCCAATAATGTATTGATGAGGGAGGAATACCATGTTTTTTTTGCAGATGCCTAAACTAAGTATCCATTAAACTCTATGTCATCGATTGCAACTAACATTTCTTCTTTCTTTTTTTCCATCTTTTTATAGCACTGGTATTTTTAGTTGAACTTTCCCCTTGGACTGTTGTTGACGGTGGTTCTGTGGCTGATGCTGTGATAACATCAGCTTCAATCGCATGGTCATCCTCAACAATGTTCCTTAGGGCATTGTTGACATTGACATCACCTGTCCTGTCTTCATCGGACGATGTGCATTGCAACTGCACACCCCTTGTCACTCTCTTGCCACTTCTCCTTGTATGAGCAACATAACTACCTTTTGTCATAGATGCAACAACCTGTAAAATTGTTGCATGCATTTAGATAAGAATATTTGTAAATTATGCTTTCATACAAGGCAAAAATACTTCTGCTTTATTACAAGAAATTATCAACATGTATGTTAGTATCCTTGAAAAATCAAATATACATAATCATTTTGTTGTATGTCTTCAAAATTCAGTGATTATTGTTTTGATAACTTGTCTTTACACTTAAAATACCATGACTGTATTGGTTTTGTTATGCATTTCCCAACAGTGCTCTTGTTCGGTTTGACTACTTAAAATATTGTTTTGTTGTTTCGATAACTTGTCTTTACAGTTAAGATACCATGAGAAGATCTGGTAGTTATTGTTGTTTGAATTAATTTGTTTAAACTCATGTTTGTTATCACAATTGAATTCATTCATGGCCCCTGCTGTCTCACCAAGTGGACTTGCATAATGCCTTCTAGGCCTATTCTAGGTCTGTTCTTCGGTAATGAGGGTGAAGTTAGATAGAAATATAGGTTGTTGTTTGGTAGAGGGTGCATGCATGTGTCACCTTCAGTGAACTAGAGTGTTGCTTTTGTAGGTCTTCAGATCAGCCTCCCGTTCAATTAAACATCTAGTTAAGTTCTAAGTTCATTTCAGTTCTAGTTCCTCCCACTACAACCTATCCCTCTTAACATTCATTGTCTATTTTTTTTTTTTGTCTGTAAGGATGCACTTCTCCAGAAATGGATCTCTGGCTATCAAGGAGTTACAATTAGCCAAACCAAGCATGGTATTTAATTTGACCAAGGCTCCAACTTGAGACCCCCTGAAGTAATCTTGATCACAACTTGGCACCATAACAAATTTTTTCCTCCTGTCACTTACAGTTGAAGTTTCTAGCCATGTAAACATTAATTTCAACTACAACTCTTACTTGTATCTTATCTACATATATAAGAGAGCCCATGCCTTTTTCTTAAATTAGGAAAGCATATTATCAATTTGTAAAGTTTTGAGTAATTATTAACCTTATATATCAAATTATATAAAGTGAATAGGAGTAATGAGGGTGCAGTTGGATAGAAATTTAGGTTGTTGTTTGGTAGAGGGTGCATGCATGTGTCACCTTCAATGAACTAGAGTGTTGCTTTTGTAGGTCTTCAGATCAGCCTCCCATTCAGTTAAACATCTAGTTAAGTTCTAAGTTCAATTCAGTTCTAGTTCCTCCCACTACAACCTATCCCTCTTAACATTCATTATCAAGGTTTTGTTTTGTTTTTTTGTTTTTGTTTTGTTTTGTTTTGTTTTGTTTTTTTTTTTTTTCTTTTCTGTAAGGATGCACTTCTCCAGAAATGGATCTCTGGCTATCAAGGAGTTATCATTGGCCAAACCAAGCATGGTATTTAATTTGACCAAGGCTCCAACTTGAGACCCCCTGAAGCACTCTTGATCACAACTTGGTACCATAACAAATTTTTTCCTCATGTCACTTACAGTTGAAGTTTCTAGTCATGTAAACATTCATTTCAACTATAACTCTTATTTGTATCTTGTTTACATATATAAGAGAGGCCATGCCTTTTTCTTAAATCAGGAAAGCATATTACCAATTTGTAAAGTTTTGAGTAATTATTGACCTCATATATCAAATTAGATAAAGTGAATAGGAGTAATGAGGGTGCAATTTGCCACATTTGCAATAGTTTGAGGCTGGTTGTGCCTTCTTTGTGGTCTTTCATTCTGATAGGTTTCCCCTTGTGTACAACAACCTTCCAATAGGGCCCTTCCACTGCTTCTTGTTCATTTGTTTATGTTATTTTCTTCCTTTTACATTGTTTTGTTTACTTTCTGATCATATTTCAAGAATGATCTAAATCCCCTTTTCCTTTTCTCCTTTCAAGTTTCTCTTCACTTTATTTTGTAGGTCTTGTTTATGCTACCATTAGTCTTGATGATGTTTATTGGTGGCCTCATACAAGGTTTTTAGTTCCAACACCCAAAGTTGTATTGCAATAGTTGACCACTAATTGAACAATTCATCTGAAGCTTCTGATCTATTTTACAGCCAACACAAGGACAATATTTTACAACCAACACAAGGACAATAAATCTATGCTTATCTTCCAATTGGGCCAGAGTTTTTGTTTCTTATTATAAAATTTCATTAAGTTTTTGTTAAAAATGATTCTCATAAAGAAATTGCCTTGTGAAATTATGGTTAAACAAATTTCAATTGAGTTGATCATCATGTTCCTACATATTTTTGCATGTTGTCTTATGATAAGTTGCTATTTTAGCCTTCATGTCACTAGAGAAATGTCCAAGAAACTAAAATTTTGCTGCAATACCTAAGGTGCTACCATTAAAAGTTGGGGGCTTTTCAAGGTATGGTGATTTTCAACTTCCTCTCTATATGTAAATGATGTGAACCACATGCTCATCTTTTCTTAATGGATCTTGCATGTACATTTTTGTGCTTACATTGACTCCAGGAAGGATGATAGCTCTTAGTCCAATCTTCACATTGATGTCAGTGAATATTTTGCTGGCATACTTAGATTTTGCTGCATTTTGTTTGAATCCCTATAATCATTCTTTGTCAGACTCTCATTTTTTCTTAATCCCTTCAATATGTTATGTTACCCATGTGGTTCTTCAAGGTTTCTTTGTCTAAATCCCCATTTAACATGTTCCTCTTTTTTCACTCAACTTTTTATTGTTGCATGTTGTTTCTATAATTTAAACATGAGATTCTTGATGTGCTCAAGGCATCAAGCGTCACCCTGTTTCTCTTCATCTACTAACTAGAGTTGTTCCCTTTATTAATGGGTCTCATCTACCAGTTATTTGTTCTTATCTACCAAGTTTAAACTATTAATATAGTCCCATTAGCTTTATATAGTGTTAGTCTTTAATATTTATCTATCCTTTAACATAAGCATTATGGACCTACGAGAGAACTCAAAATAATATAGTATGGTGTGTTAATTCATAAATCATATAAAAAATGCTAAATTTCGAATGTTAATTTCACAGAGATGCATGGCATTTCTAACCTCATTTATGTTATGTACTCTGATATTTGGAGTGGTATCCTATAAACACATTTTTTACATTCAATAGAGAGAGAAATATATTTGAAACTTTGTCTCTAGGTTTGTTTGTTCATTGTGGATAGGATATCTAAATTGTTTAGATATGAATGAGAAGTCTTTACCTGGGTAATGGGTCCAAACGTCTCAACGACATTAAAGGTTTAAAACAGGAAAACTTTGAGAAGTTTTTACCTGGGTAATAGGTCCAAACGTCTCAATGACATTAAAAGTTTAAAACAGGAAAAACAAGCTTTATATGGATGCATCTTCAACCATCTATCTTGTGGAATATCTTTACTTCAAAGGTGGGCTTAGTTGAAATCCATGTACATGAATTGCAGTTCCATCTTCACATCAATGTGGGTGAATATTTTGCAGGCATACTTCTTACATTTTGCTGCATTTTGTTTGAATCCCTACATCATTCCTTGTCAGACTCCCATCTTGTCTTAATCCCTTTAATGTGTTATGTTACCTAAGTGGTTCTTCAGGCTTTCTTTGTCCAAATCCCCATTCAACATGTTCCTCTCTTTTCACTCAACTTTTTATTGTTGCATGTTGCTTCTGTATTTAAACATGAGATTCTTTATGTGCTAAAGGCACCAAGCGACACCCTGTTTCTCTTCATGTACTGACTAGAGTCATTCTCTTCATTAATTTGTCTCATCTACCAGTTTTTTTTTTTTTTTTACCAACTTGATACTATTAATATCGTCCCATTAGCTTTATATACTGTTAGCCTTTATCCATTCCTTAAAATAAGCATTATGGACCTAAGAGAGAATACCCTAAGCTGTGTGTTGATTTTCATGAAACTGAGACTGTAAGAACTGAAACTATAACTGAAACTGAATCTGTAAGAACTGAAACTGTAAGAATTACAAGAAATGAAAATAGAACTGTAAGAAAAATGTGCTATAATTGATATAACTAACCTGGATATATTGGCAACTGTTCTGTGATGTTTTGTCTTCAAGGTTGGTGAATAGTTTGAAAGCATAACATGCAACTTCAACAGTGGTTGAACTTCGTTTATAGTTTTTGGCACTTGAATTTAATTGGTGGTAAGGATGGACATGGATTGCAATGACTTCATTTTGAATGTGTGATATGGATTTAATTTGATGTGATCTAATGGTTGGGAATTTGCTATTTGTTGATCCATGTGCTTTGATTTGTTTTTAATGAGAAATAGAATGAGTTGGGTGTCATTTATTGAAGTTATTGGGTTGTGTGTCATTGATTGAACAAAGTGGGTTTAAATGTTATTGAGTTGAGTGTCATTTATTGAACATAGGGGGTTTAAATATTGAACAACATAGAAGTTATGGTTGACTTACATTCACCTTTATTATGTGCAAGTATGGATATTTATTTGGGATACAAAGCTTTAGTTAAAATGAGTGGGGGTTGAAGTGATTGCTACTTTGTATTTGTAGAATAGACCATTTTGGAAGCATTTATAGTTTTCTTTGTTTTCTAGTTGGGTCAATATGGTTTGCACTTTTAAATATTAAGATACTATTTATGGATAGTTGTGGGCCCAATGAGTGTTTTGGGAAATTTTGGACATAAATTAATACTTATTTATATTTAATGTTATTTATCTTTGTTTAAATATTGGTTGCAAAAGTCTCAATTTCTAGTGGTTTAGTGAGACTAGTACTATATCAAGATCAACATTAGACATGTGTCACCAAGCCTACATAGAAGAAAGAATCTTTTTGTTAGTAAAATTCTCTAATCAAACAAAGGTGTCAATTTATCTTTGTTTAAATATTGGTTGCAAAAGTTTCTAGTGATTTAGTGAGACCAGTACTATATCAAGATCAACATTAGACATCTGTCCCTGGACCAAGCCTACATAGAAGAAAGAATCTTTTTGTTAGTAGAATTCTCTGATCAAACAAAGGCGTCAACATCGCACCCAACCCAAACCAATGTTGATGAATGGTCCGTTGAATGTGTTATAACCCCACCAGTGAGCAGTGCATGGGTGGTTGTTGATGAATGGTCCGTTGAATGCATCATTAACACCACCATAAATGGAGGCAGAGGCCATTCACGATTGTCATTGTGAATAGTGAATTGGGGTCTCTGCCATTGTGAATAGTGAATTAGGGTCTCTGCCGTTAGTGCTTTCACTGTGCCAACGCCATGCCTCCATCGTCATCGAAGGCCATGCCTCTCGGATCCACAGCCCCTGATTTTGAGGTAATTGTATTATCATTTTTCGATAAATTGTCTTAGGGTCAAGCATATTTTTATGTGTGGGTAGCATTATAGTAAATCCACTGGGTTACATTAGTGCTTCTATCTAAGGGAATTCGAACAAGGAATCTGCTGAATTAGTGCTTCTGTCTTAGGGAGTTTAAATAAGTACTTGTTAAATCAGTTCTTCTTTCTTAGGGAATTAGAATGAGGTACCTACTAATATAGAACTAGTTAAATGCCTATTGAATGTAACTAAGTGAGCTAAAGCTTTAAATTCAATATACTTATAATCAATGAAACATTTTAATAATTTTACAGCTGCCGGAACCTCTCACTGGCAAGGTTTGGAAGTTGGCTGACTTTGAAGGACATCCCGCACTGCTGGTATGTAGTACACTACCTCAAATCACATTGCATGTGCTTTCAATGAATGCTTTGGTGTGTCGGTGAGTTTGTGTTTGAATGTGTTCGCACAAACATAATAATTGAGATATGAGACAAATGGTTTATAAAACATTATGTACATGACAAGTTACTAATTCAGAAACAGCGCTTTCAAGTGTAATATCAATGTCATGTTATCCTCCAATTCATAAATTTAGAAGCAAGCATTTAAGTACAAATATGTGAGTTGATGTGATAACTCTTTCTTCACTCTAATACTAAAATCAGCATGTGCACTTGTGATTGTTTACCACTGATCCTGCTTGCAGGTGACGTTCATCTGCAATCACTGCCCATTTGTTGTGCATTTGAAGAAGGACATTGTCAAGCTTGCAAATGATTACATGCCAGTAAGTAGTACCATTTTTTGCAACTTTCTTAATATCACATTATGTCAGTGTTAATAATTTAAAATGGATCTGGTAGTTAATTGGGTATTTGCATATAGCCATCCAATGTCGGATTAATCAATTACATGGCTTTAATCCCGAGACGCCTTTTTCTTTTGTAGAGGGGGCTTGCAATTGCAGCAATCTCTTCTAATTCTGCTGTCACACACCCTCAGGTATGATAGTATGTGGATGCGTAACTTGCCCTTTCTGTTTTTCTGAGTAATTTAATCAAAATTCATTTCCTAATCATTGAGACTGGAGAAGGAGGCCAGTATGTTGATTGTCGCTGTGCTATAACATGAAATACTTAATTTTTATTAATTTTGCAATTACTATACAGGATGGTCCAGATTTCATGGCTGAAGACGCTAGGACGTTTGAGTATACGTTCCCATATCTATATGATGAGGTGATCTCCTATAACAATGTTTCTCTGATCTATACTGTGCATTTGCAAGGATTTATATATATTTTTAGTAACACAGAGTCAAAGGAAATTCATTACATTTACAGATGAACCTACAATGCTAAAGCTAGACTGAACTTGCTACTTTAGAGGCAACTTAACAATGTATACCTTCAAAACTTCCCTGTCTTTTGAATTTAAAATTCCGTTGTGATTTTTCTTTTTCATTTTTTTGGTTTTCTAAATATTTGAAGAAGTTCAGCCACTGTAGTATCATCGTCTTTCTTTGGATTAGTGAGAGGATGGGTTTCCCTACTCATCTTTGGAAGAGTACTGCAATGCTGCCTTTTTTTGACTTGTCCTCGCTTTTCTTTTGTTGCTGATTGCAATGCCTCTTCAACAATTGAGTCAGCACATAATAAGGGTTCATTGGCTTTCCTTAATGAACCCTTTTTCCTTATTCTCCTCCTTTCTTGCTTTTGAGGCCCTTCTGTCTCAAAAAAACAACAAGATGAACAAAGATGCAAAAAATTTTAAGTGTCTTCCAAGATCTGCCTCATGGACTGCTATTGGATATAGGAAAGATCTACCAAATAGAAGATACCACATGGACAGTCCTGGATATCCTACAACCCAACACTGCAACTGCTCTAGGAAAAAGCAATTCGAGGAGGGGGGAATTGTACAATACTAGAGGATATTCAGCTTCAACACTAGTTACTGGTACTTGAAGACAGAAAATATCACTGTATTAACTAGTTTAATTATGGAATTTAACAAAGAAAGTCAGTTGGCTTGTCTAAATAGATCAATTAGTTTAATTTGGGCCTGGAGTATGCCCCAAAACTGTCTGTGCTTGGCTAAAAGCTTGTTTTCCTTGGATGTAAGGGAACAGGTTAACCACCCACGACTCAGAGGGAACAGGTTAACCACCCACGACTCAGAGGCATCAGGCAGGAGCGAAAGCCTGCCCCCTTACAAACCATCAGTGGATAATTCCAGGTGGCAACAACATCTAGCATGAAAGTGTTGTTCTGCTTGTTGGCCCATCTCTCTGTGAACTTCTTCTGGAAATAATCCCCCTCGTCCATTGAGTTGGCTGGAAGAGCCTTGTACCATGCTCGTGCATCTCATCAGAGAGCTTGCACAAACATCTTTATGACATCTTCATGCTCTACCTCTAAATCGTCTACAGATTTCGGAAACACAGATTATCTACAGCGACTGCATTGTTCCTTGCAAACTTGGGCTAGTGTTCTTGGTACTCCCTTGTAGGTAATGCGTGTGGCTGTCTCTGTATTCAAGAGGAGCATAGGTATTGAAAGCAAAACGAACTAGTTGAGCAGCCATTGCATGAGTGGAACTAGTAATCAAAGGAATACAAAAAGAAGTAGCAAGGGGAGGAGTTACCAGCATTGATAATCATGCTGAAATTGTACTTACCACTATCTCGATAGAGATAGGAAAGGGAAAGGTAACCTGAGAAGTAGATACTGGAATGGACCCAACAATTGTTGGAGTTGCTCCAGTAGCAGTCTGTCTGTTTCGGAAAAGTTGTTCTGGTTTGTTGATAACCAGAAAGAGTCTGGGACGAATCAAATCTAGATTGTTTTTGTGTAGGATCCAGTGCAATCTAAACTGTCCATAGAGGGGTTGCCAGGTGGGTTAGAAAAAATAATCAATGCAAAATAAAATTTCACCAATGTTATAGTAAGTCTGAAAACTTGATGTCCGCAACAATGATGCCAATTTGTTAGCTCTAATTTTTACACCCTTAGAGCTAATATAAACTTTAAAATCAGCTGCAAAAATCAGCGAACAGTTAAGAAAATTTGCCCTATGTATCATTGGCAAATCCTCCTCTCTACTTGGGTTGGTGATTGCCAACCTCGGGGGTGGGGCAGTTGTCCATAGTGATTGTATTTGCTGTCCTAACCTGTAAATCTGGAATAAAAGACTAAAAAATCAACAAGATAAGGCTGTTTGACCAGCAAGCTAGTAGCCAAACAATCATGTGAATTTGTAAATTCAATATGTGGAATGGTCCTTTGCAAATCAGCTTATAACATGGAAAAGTATTGCAAGAAGAAAGCATATGTAAGTGGGAAAGTGCCCAAATAAATAGCTAAAAACTCTTAATAATTTGCGCAAAATAACATTGAATCAAACAAACCAGAGTGAGTGGATCAAAACTGATTTTTATTCTGCAGGAGCCAGAAGGTTGGCTGCACCAAGATAACTATTACAGAAGTTGAGACAATGATATCCAGACACAAAGTATTAGAGCTGAGAGAGAGAGAGAGAGAGGAATAATGGACAGAAGAGAGTGAGGCCACTTTGTCTTGCTCAAGACAATTCAAGTTGGAAAGTGGGCATTCCACTTGTTTATACAATGATCTCCTCCTTCAATTCATGCCAAGAAGAGGAGAGGTCGAATTGCTTATTATTGGGCATTGGTTCGCATGGTTTGTGTAACTATTCTTAGTTGTTTGTAGCTCCGACAGGTATTTCCATGAGGTTGTCACTTATGGAAATCGTCATTAAAAGCATCCTATATTTTTTCAGAAGTTCACTTTATTAATTAATTAATTAATAAAGTGTACATTCTTTTATTAAAGTGATTTTTAATTAATAAAGTGACTAAAGCAGCTCACTTAATAATTTAATTAAAAGAGAGTCATCGATCTCACAGTTAAATCTCAACCGTTGAAGATCAAGTCTTTGGTTCATGTCAAAGTTATAAAAGAAAAAGAGGATAAAGGACAAAGACACACAGAACATTAATTTCACAAGTAATGTGAGTGAAGGAGAAAATCAGAGATCTGATTTCCAGCCATTGACAAGGATTTCAGTTGTATTTCAGTAAGGAGAAGGCAGCCAATTAGCAGCAAGGAAAAAAATAGGCATACATCCCAGTAGAGTAGGCCGTATCGCCATCTGTATGGATTTCATACTGTCATATGGATTTGAGGGTAGGTTGCCTTGATTTCTATGCAAATTGTAATTTTCAGGTTTGTTGTTTGTTTGATTAATTCTCAAAGCCATTTTTCCTTGTAAGGGAGCTCTTGCAAGTTCTGAAGATAGTTTTGAATGATGAACTGATCTAGAAGGGCAATTTTTTTTTATTTGTGCACTGTGTATAATTATTTTTCTCGTTTTCTGCTGCATGCAAAAGTTAATATTATCAACAAGTGACTAGATTTGATCTGTTTGCTTAGATAGCTAGTTTTAGGATATTTTAACATGGTATCAAAGCTCAAGCTATGAGAGAAAAGCAAATTTATAATTTTCAGGTTATGTCAATGAGCTTGAAAGATAAAGCTCAAGACAACCATGTCAGTGACTAGTGTGAAAGCTGAGGATCGACTTGACGGGGTTTCGAATTTCTTGCCATGGAAGGCAAAAATCTCTGTGATCTTGAAGGAGCAAGACTTGTGGGAAGTCGTGTCCAACCCTCTTCCAACTCCAATGCAAGCCTCAGGAAGCACACATGCACTAGCAGTAGTAGACCCTGCAGTACAGGAAACATGGGATAAGAAGGACATAAAGGCACAAAGAGTAATCCTTGAAGCTATTAAGGATCATTTGATTCTATATGTTGTAGAAAAGAACAGAACTAAGGAGATGTTTGATGCCTTAGTATCGATTTTTCTAGTTGATAACATGAGTTGGAAAATGATTCTCAAAACTAAGCTTAGAGAGTGCAGAATGAACCCCTTGACAATGTAACCAATTACTTTGTGAGGATCACACAGATCTATGACCAACTTGTATGTATTGGAGAAGTTGTATTGGGTGCAGAGCTAGTGAATGTGTTGAAATTTGGGTAGCTCGAAAGGTATTTCTGAGTGGGGAAAACCCACAAAAAGTGAATTTGTGGGCAAAGTACCCAAGGTTTAGGGTTTTGACCCAAAGGACTAGGCTTGGAACCCAAGGTAATGAATTTAGTATTCTAATTAATGATTAAGGTTGAGTTGGTAACACCTTAATGGACCAAGGGGTTCCCTAAGTGATCTATGGACAACTATAAATATAAGCCAAAGGAAAGGCTAGAGATCACATCAAGTGAGAAGGACTTCACTTGTGTGGAGGAGGGTGAAAGGACTTAGCCTAGATAGCTAGAGACAAACTGAGTTCTGAGGAAGTTGAGGAGGCTACAAGGGACATAGCCGCAACAAGGAGGCCAAAGTCTAGCAAAGAAGATGCCACAACCAAGGAGCATTGGGCAAAGGTCTTTCTGAGGTGGAAAAGAGGTTTGAGCCTTGGTCTGAGGGCTAGACAGTGTTTGTTATTGGCTGTAGGAAGCACGAAGAAGGCCTGAGGGCCTTAGGGATCTATTGAAGGTCTAGTTAAGAGGGTTGTGGGTAGGTCTATAGCAGTGTAGGCCTAGAAGAGGCCACCCGCGACTGAAAAGAGGTTTGTTCAAGGGTGTTTAAGGTCTATTTAGTGTTCTATTCAAGGAGTCGACGTTGGTTGATGGTCTGGATTGTGAAGAAGAGGGCAACAACCTGGTTAGGGCAAGGCTGCAGGCTGGACAAAGGTTTAGGAGGCTTGGTTAGGGCCTTAGGAACTAAGGACAGACAGGCTGAGGTGGAGAAGGTTGGCCGCGAGGTATTTAGAGGTAATTGAGGGTTGAACAAAACCTAAGGAGAGGATGGATAAGGCTATTGTGGAGGCTGCAAGCCTAGAACAACTTGATTGAGGGTTGAACAGGACCTCAAGGAAGGTTGGCTGAGTTGTATAAGGGCTAAACAACCATGCACCGAGGGCTAAAGGAGCAGCCCAAGGCAACCGAGTTATTGTTGAAGATTGTGCCTTGGGCTGCCAGGTGGGAAGCTAAGATTGGTTGAAGGGTTTGGCCTAAAGGAGTAGGCTAGTAATGATAAAAGGTTGAAGGAGCAATTTGAAGGCTAAAAGAAAGGTCTGTAGCTGTTGAAGGAACTAATTGAAGGCTACAAGAAGGTTCGCAGAGGGTTGCTATGCATAGAGGAGGAAGTCTGTCTACAAAAAGGAAGAAAGCCACTGCCAGATAAGTTGATTTGTATGTTGGGAAGATGAGAGCCTAGAGGAGTTGGCCTCAACCTGTTAACATCAGGTTTGCACCTTTCCCTAAAGGTCCAAAGGCAATATTTATTAGTTCATTTTGCAAAGTCATGGTTTATGTAAAGGGCCTAAAAAATCTTTTGTGTAATTTGTTATCTATAAGCCTAGGGACATGTCTAATAAAATGTTTTCACCTAACCCTGAGCTTATCCTAAGTTTTTCGTAGTGCATTTAGCCTATCACACACTTATAGCTGGCGCTATGAAATATTTTTGTAGTGCTCACTGAAAAATTTGAAAACTTGGTTTTCGAGTTGTCAACGCCATTATTTCGAGTGCCCAAGTGTTTGTTCATAAAGCCTTAGCCCTTTTCATTCATGATTTGACAACTAGCAGCGTTTTGAAGCCCAAAAGAGCCGTTGAAAATCAAACCCTAATCTGCCCTATTTACCCTAAAACAACATTTTCCAACAAACACAAATTTTAATTTCAGTACGTAGTAAGCTTTCTGAGCATGTTTCAAGGTTGGGAAAAGTGTTTGCAGCATTATAGCTTTTACAATATGGGTCGATCCGGTCATGTGAAGAAATTTGAGTCCGACGGCATGTATTTTGAAGTGTATCCAGAGATGTTGACTCTGTTCAGAAATGTAGGATGGGAACCAGTGTTTCAATGCTTCAATGGACACAACCTGAGTTGGTGCCATGATTTCATCTACTCATTTGATGGAACCACAACAAGAATTAGAACCCTATAGTTTCTAGACACAGAAGAATCCATTGCAAAGGGAACAAGTTTACCAACTAAAGGAGAGAAGTGATTTAAGAAGAAATGACAACACTGTTTTTTCCTGTTTTAGTCACCCTGTTCAAAGAGATATTCCAAGCAGGTGGTGATGAATTTTAAAATACCAAAAAAGGTTTTTCTTGGGAATGGGCTGATTTCAAAAAGCCTCTTTCAAATTTTACCCAAACATCATGGTTTGGAAACTACAAAGGAATGTTTGAGGCCTATATTTCCATATTTTGTAATTCTATTTTTTCCTGTTTTAGTCACTATTTTCAAAAGCAGTTTCCGAATAGATGGAGACGAATTTTGGAAAACTACAAGAAGTTTTTAGAGCTAATGGATCAATTAACAAAATGCTCCTTCCATTTTCTAATAGGTGTCATGGTTTGGAAGATACAAATGCACCTTTGGACCCTATTTTTAAGGAATTTGCTAGATTTTTCTAAATTCTGTTTCCTATAAAAATGCCATGTCAACAACTGAAGGCCACCTCATCAAATTCGACTTGGGGATCATACTAAAGATGAGTTTTCAGATCCATTTCTTTTGGATCTTGATGGTTATTGTAATCAATACTTTCCACAAATCATGGATCTGAAACTTTTTGTAATATTCCTATATATTACATGAAAACTAAGGAAGAAAGGTTGGTTTTTGATGAAAGAATATCCATTGTCTGTGCGTTGAAAGCTTTATCAATCTACAATTTGCCAAGATTAGTAGATTTTGATCAGTGATATAAAGATTCATGTGATGGCATGCCTTAGTGTGTGTATTCTACATGTTTCAATGTTTCCTTCTCTGTAATATTATTTGAATGCATGCTCTTCTGAATATTTGAATAAGAGTAAATGTTAAAGAATTCATCCCCGCTTTGATGCTTTGTGTTATAGATTTCAAATATTCAATCCTATCTTCTAAAGTAAATCTATTTTAGGATTCATTTCGTATGCCCTACTGTAGTGGACTGACTGTTCTCCTATTTTCTTCCTTCAACTTTAACAATGACAAATGTCTAGGATGTGCTATCTACCTTGCCTTTATCAATATTGATTAGACAACCAACATCTTGGTAAATTGCCTTAAAAACCTAGCTTGTTGATTCCACTGCCCAATGGACTATCTCCCTCATGCCCAACCAAGACCTACATCAACTCAACACAACCAAAGATCTAGCCACTGTGTGAAAGTATAGTCAATTGCTAGATCGAGTGATTACGCTATTAGAGAGAGCCCTCTTTGGATTGAAGGGGCTAGCCTTTAATCTATAAGTTGAATTGCAAAGGTTACCTTAGAGACTTCTCTCCTACAGCTAAGAAAAATTTTCTGAGTGATAACACAACCCTAGTTGTATTTGGTCAAAGGACTAACTTTGTATTATAGCTTTGTATTGGGGATTGTAAAGGGCCATGATCCCTGGTAGGGGAGCCCTATGGTTTTCTTATTGAAGCACTGATAAGGAACGTGTTTTGGGCCATAAATAATTATGTATTGTTATTGATCTCATTGTTGTTATATTGCACTATGCAAAGTTGTTTTTGGTTGGGCATCTCTAGTGTGTTTATGTGCTTAGCTAAGGCATAGAATAGAACTAGGGTGTGTGGAAATTCCAACATAATGTTGCTCTGAGTGGGTTCACCAAGGCTTGTGAACCATTCATCATTGACATTTGTGCTCGAGAACATCTTCCCAATTGGGAGGGACTTTGGGATGGATTCATCCAAGAGGAGACTCGTAAAGAATCCAAGACCAGCAAGTTGGGAGGAGTATCAGATGAAAACTTGGCCTTGGTTAGCAAGACGAAGAAGACCAAAGGGAAATTGTAAGAACTGAGAACTATTTTAATGTAAGAACTGTGAACTATTTTAATATAAGAACTATGAACTATTTTAATAACTTTTCCTTATGAACAGAATAAGAAAAGAATAGATGCAGAGACAGTAAAGTTTTCGATATTACAGATCATGATCCTGTAATAAAATTTCCTAAATTTTACAAATTTAATTAGCAGAACATAATCAATGAAAGTACTTACTTGTAGTCTTACGGTCGATGAAGCCTCAACTGCTCTTACTTCAGTTACCAAAAGACCGAAACCACCCAGCCAAACTGAGAAAAAACCTTGCTACTCAGTCCAGTAAACTTCTCAAGCGAAGCTCACTGTTTCCCATGTGCCCAGAAACCTCAGAACAAGTTAGGTCTTCTTGATCATAAACTTCCTGATCATCCACAGACTCTGTGTATCAATTTTTCTCCTCCTCCTTTCCCCCCTTTGCCTCCTACCGTCGCTTCCTTCTTATAAATTTCCATTACCGACATCCTCCATCATCGTGTCTTAATTATTATATGTGTCGATTTTTTATAAATCAAATTTGATTTGATTTTATCTGCATATCTTAATTTTGAATCAAAGTTTATTTATTAATTTAATTTATTTAATTTTTAATTTAATTAATTTTATTTAATTCCATAAATATTACTTTACTATAAGTGGGTCATTACAGAAATTTTCCATCAAGAAGGGTGATAGCCAAGGAGTAGGTTTTGGGAAGAAGAGAGATATGAGCAAGGATCAAATGCTATATTTTCCATAAGAATGGTCACTTTGCTTCTCAGTTTCCATAAGGAAGAAGGGAAAACGGAAGTCTCAGACAATTGCAACGACAGAAGAGACACATTTCAACGAGCTTGCTTTGAAGTTTGAGGGTGACCTCTCACTCGTGTCTTTCCTTTCTACCAGCACCATTGCTAGAAGTGCCTGGTACTTGGACAATGGTGCATCCTGCCACATGATAGAGGCTAGAGAGCTATTCAATATTTTTGCAAAGGACGACTCAGGGATCCATATTGAGCTTGGCAGTGATGCCTAGAATGCAGTGAAGGGATAGGGGACAATTCAGTTCTAGCTTGAGTCAGAAGGGCCCTTTGATGCGTAGGAGGTACTCTATGTACCTGCCCTAAAGAAGAACCTTTTTTCCATCTCAATCATGGAGAAAAAAGGTTACGAGGTTAACTTCCAAGTGTTCATCTGTCTAGAGGGAGCTAGTCCAGAGACTACAATGAGGATTGGAGTCCGGGACAAAAACTTGTATAAACTTCAAGGTCAAATTTCTTAGGCACTAATGCACACCAATGAGAGCTTGGCGAGCTTTGGCACAAGAGGATGGTATACCTCCATCACAAAGCTCTACTATTATTGAGACGAACAATCACTGGGCTTCCAAACTTTAGTCTGGACCAGGAGGGGGTGTGCAAAGAGTGTGCACTTGGTAAGAATGTCGAGGCATCTTTCCCTAGCAATGAGACTCGATCCAAAGGCATTTCGGATCCGATCCATTCTAATTTAACAGGGCCTATGTTAGTATCTTCGATAAAGGGCGCATATTACTATGTGATCTTCATTAATGACTTCTCCAAGAAGACTTGAATCTACTTCATGAAGACCAAGGGTGAGGTCTTTAGTCATTTTAGAGCTTTCAAAGCTCAGGTGGAGAACACGATAGGAAGGAAGATCAAGGTGTTGAGGACAGACAACGGGGGTGAATACACCTCTAATGAGTTCACAAATTTCTACAACAAGGAAAGGAGTAAGAGGGAGAAGATAGTGGCCTACATCATGCAAAAAAATGGGCTTGTAGAGAGGAATAATCAATCTATCATCATTGCAGTGAAGGCCATGATCCATGATCAAAGTTTGCCAATGTTTTTGTGGGTCGAGGCATGCAACACAACTATGTATTTGTAGAGTAGGAGCTCACACCAGATTCTGGAGGATAAGACATCAGAGGAAGCATTCGCATGAAAGAAGCCTAAGATAGGACATCCTAGGATATTTGGTTGTCCAGTCTACATCCACATATCTATGGAAAAGAGGATAAAGTTGTAGCCCTTGAGTGAGAGGGGCATCTGGGTGGGATACAATGAGGGTTCAAAGGCTTATAGAGTCTTCTTGACAGATCAACACAAGACAATGTTGAATCGAGATGTCAAGTTCGAGGAGAACTTGTCAACTAGGAAACCTCAGGACCTACCAACAGTTGCAGACGGGCCTTAGGAGGAGGAACCAAAGGAGGAGCCGAGAGCAGAGATTTCTAGTAGCAGAGATAACCAACCTTTAGTGCAAGAGGAGAAGTCAGCTCCTTCGACATCAATCAAGAGGCCTAGGTGGGTAGAGTAAACCTTGTGGGATGCTCAGGAGCATGTTGAGCCTCCCGTGACCACTTTCAAGGTGAGCAGACTTTCGGGAAAGTTTTTGACATACATGTCTTTGATGACCAACATCATAGACTCATAGCCTTCTAGCTTTGAGGAAGTAGCCAACTAGCAAGTGTGGAGAGATGCCATGGTGGAGGAACACAACTCCATCATGAAGAATGATGTCTGGGAGATTGTGCCGAGACCAAAGGGGAAGTCAGTTGTGATTTCCAAGTGGATTACAAGGTAAATCATGCAGCAAATGGCAGTGGAGAAATACAAGGCCAAATTTGTGGCTTGCGGGTTTTCTCAGAAAGAGGGAGTAGACTACGAGGAGACTTTTGCTACTGTATCCAAATACTCCTCTATTTGAGCAGTTCTTTCAATAACTTCTGAGATGTGATGGAGCATCCATCAGATGTATGTGAAGACCACCTTCCTCATGTTGAAAAATGTAACTAGTATCGGTCTTCATCACTGTATTTTAGTCATGATGTAACGTGTTTGTCAAAAAAAAGATTTTTTTTTTGTTGGTTTTTTTGTTTGTTTGTTGTTGTTACGATTTCTTTATAAAAGGAATTGACTTATTAAAGCGTGAATTTCATTTTTGGGTCAATGGTTCTTAGGTCAAAGCCTCCATTGTAGGCTTCTAGAGTTTCTGTCAAGTGTCCTTGTCCATGTCATAATGTAAAAGACCCTTCTTGGGCTTTGTCAATCAATCAAGAAATTTATTTTTGTATAAAATAGGTCATTTAGGCCTCCTCCACCAAGTCGGCCTCAAAGAAGGACAAGGCAACCTCATCAAGGGAATTCCACCTTACACAACCACTATAAAAGGGTAGCAATTCGACTCATTTGGAGCACAACAACAAGTTCAATCTGCAGTTATTGGAGGCAGAAAAAGGGTACATAATTCAAGGAAGAGGAAGGCAACCCTAGCGAAGGAAAAAGAAGTCTTTGTCAAGCATAAGAATTCAAATTTTCTTTCTCCTTATCTCACACATGTGAAGTTGTTGGGTTGCTAGAAGGGTCGAAATTGTAGTACTGAAGCTGGGTTGAAATTCTGAAGTAGCTGGGTGTCGAAATTTTGGATTGTTGCTAGGTTGAATCGGTTGGACAAGAAGAGACTACTGGAGTTTGCTAAATCATCTTGGAAGGTTGACTTGGTGGAGGAGGAAGGTCTAAGGTCTTTATCTATCTCAATTTGATTTGCTAGTGGAAGAGTTGGACTGAGTTTTCCCTTATAGAGGGATTTTCGCCCTCGCTGAGTGCCTTCATCTGGTGTCGTTGATCTTCATGTTTTGATTTGATGATTGCTTGATGAAACAAAGATAAAAGAAGAACATAAAGAGAAGATAATAAGTCTACAAGAATATCATAAGTAATTGTCAATATAAGAGAATCTTTCTGCCTTTTTGATTTTCTAACATGGTATTAGAGCTAAGTTGAAGAAGGAAGAAAAAGGCAGCTTGAAGATCTATTGAAAGAAGGGTTAAGAAGGAATGAACAAAGGAAGATCATTAAGGATAAGGATCGTATAAGAAGAGGAAGGTCTACTATAGAAGACATGACAACAAAGACAAAAACAAGCTAGAAAGAGCCTCCAACTACAGGGCATGGAAAAAGAGGATAGATCTTATTCTCGCTAAGCATAAAGTTTTGAATCTTGTTCAAGGAAAAGTAAAGAAACCAAAAAATGATGCAGGAAAAGAAAAGTATAGGGAAACTGACATCTTGGCCATGAATCTAATAGTAGATGGAGTAAAGGACAATATAATCTCATATATATCCAACATATACTCTACACAAGAAATGTATGAAGCCCTCTCCAAGTTGTTTACTGTCAAGAACATTGGTCAGATAACTAGTCTAAGAACAATGAAGATGACAAAGGATGACACTGTATCATCATATTTTGTAAGGATCTCTAGAATAATAGATGAACTACAAGCTATTGATGAAGTTGTACTAGAGAAAAATCTCATGATCGCTGCACTACTAGATCTACCAAAATCATGGAGCTCATTTGCATTAGGAATTAGCAGTTGGAAAGACACACCTACCTTTGAACAAATGCGGAATGCATGTAGTCAAGAAGAACCCTGCATCTCATTAGTAAATAACAAAAAGGAGGATGAAGAAGACAACATTTCAAATGCCTACACTGCTCAACACAAGAAGAAGGGTGTATTCAAGAATTTTAAAGGATGTAGGAAGAAAGTTTACCAATCAAAGATTGAATGCTGCAATTGTCATTAGATGGGACACTACAAAAGTCAATGTCCCGAAAATCCAAGAAACAAGAAGAGAGAAAGAGATCATGCAAATGTTGCTGATGAAGCTCCACTGAAAAAGAACAAGAATGAAGAAGCCGAATGCAAAGACTTATACTATTCAGTCTTTCCTTGCATATTTTTATTATATTTTAAGTTTTGTAATGCTTTCTTTTATGTTTTGATTTCTAGAGTTTGTAGATCTAATATATCTTGTTTGAATCTTTTAAATTGTTTTGATAAGTTGTAGGTATCCCTTAGAAAGATTGGATTAAGAGGGAGCCTTCACCATTTTACTAAAAGATAAGTATATTATTCTTTGTTTCATCTTTCATGTTTGATTTCCTCCTCACCTCGAGATTTGCTTGTATTGTATACTAATAGCCTTTTCTTTATATTTTCATTCGTAGGAAAACTTGCAGAATACATAAAGGTTATGGAGGAGACTTAAAAGAAAAGACTTGAATCATGAAAGAAGTTCTGTTGCAAAGAAAGCCCTTCAATATTGATGTCCTACAAGGTTTGTTAAAGAACAATTCAAGGTATGTCATAAATTACAAGTTTTGTTACAAGGTTCTCTCCATACAAAAGGTATGATCATTCTCTTTTTGAAATTTGCTTTACATTACTAATGTCTTTATGTCGAGGGTTTTGAATCATAAAGATTCTTGTTAGGGTGATTAATCATTAGATTGAATCTACCCTCGTTATACTATCTCTTGTCATTTGATCATTCTTGTGAAACCTTAACCTTTAGGGTTGACTATAAAACCCTAGCCTCTTGATGCTAAGGGTATGTCAATGTTGATTATGAAACCCTAGTCCATTTAGGGGTTGTTGATAAAGTCTAGAACATGTAATGGAATCCTATTCTCTTGATGTTTAGGGTTTTGGTAATGTTGTGGTAAAAACCTTAGTCCTTTAGGTTTTGCTGTTAATGTCTAGGTTGTATAAAGAAACCCTATATTTTTAGGGTTTGGGGAACTAGGGTTTATGAACAAAACCCTTATAATAACTAAAGTAAGATCCTAGGAATGAAACCCTGGGTGTATATTCATCCATATGATCAAAACCCTACTCTGGTCAAAATAATTGTATATCTAACTTTGATGTATTGATGTCTGTGTCTTAGGTTTACCTAGTAGGTATGGATATTGATATGAGATGCTAGTGCATGACAATGAAACCCTAGATCTGTATATGCAAGTATGCTATCTTGATAGTTGATGAAATCTAGGGTATATAACAAAACCCTAGTAGAAATTGATATTCTAGGGCATGATGATATTGTTTTCGATTATTGATATGATTTAGCTTTGATAATGAAATCTAGGATTTGCAATAAACTCTAGTAGATTATGACATGTAAATTGTAAAAGCATATTGTTGAAACCTTAGATGTATAGTACTATGATTGGATTGTTATTGCTGAATCTAAGGCTTTCTGTCTCGAAGATTTAGTCTAGGGTTTATGACAAAACCCTAGCAAGAAGTTGAAGTCTAGTATGTAAAAAGATGTGACCCTTGTTGATTATGAACCTAACTAAGCTTAGGCATTTGATGTCTAAGCCCTGAATGTTTTGATGTTTCCATTGTAATGACATGATTTTGATATAGTTGACTTCACACTTCTATATATTTGTATTTGGTTGTACTTGCTATTAAAGTTTTGCAGGTAAATAATCTTCAAGATTTTGAAGTTGTTCATAATTTAAGATGATAATAATGATGAGCATGATGAAGGAAGCTATAAGATTGAGGATAATCAAGATGACCTTGATGACATGAAAAAGAATGAAGTACATCTGATGTTGTTGTTCTCCTTAAGTTGAGAGGGAGCTTGGTTAGAAGAAATTGTACATCTCCCTAAATGAGAGGGAGCTTGGTTAGAAGAAATTGTACATCTCCCCAGTTGAGAGGGAGGGTATATTATGATATTCATAGTAAATACCTTGAAGAAAGAATGGAACTAATGAATGAATATTGATGGATTTGCAAACAAAATATTTGAGAAGTATTGAGGCTATATTTGGTGCTATTGAAGAAGTGAAGGAAGAAAAGTTTTCGACAAGTTGTATCTAGATAACTTGTATATATATTTGAAGGTTTATTACTAATTGGGGTTGTGAATATACAATATCTCTCCGCAAAAGGGTTGAACATTTGCAACATGTTTGGAGTGGCGAATATGCATATGATTTTGTTAATAAGGAGAGATGAAGCATCTTGTGGCAACAAGATGCTTGGAAGGACATCTGGCCTACATATCTGTTGATGTCTAGATCCCAAAGTAGGTAGGGTGGTGTTGGTCATGGAGCTCTGACCTTAGATACACACCTAGATCCCTGGGTTGGTGCTGGAGCTTAAAATCTTGATGGTACCTAAAGTGGCTAAAGCTTGAGTACTCTTCAGTCCCACCCGATTAGAGTACCCTAGTCTGGTATCTAATCTATAGCATTGCGTATGCTATGACTCTTTGTAGTGTATATCACTTTGAGATCTTCCATGTACCTTTGTATATATGTAATTATGAATACCTCCCTAGTTAAGAGGGAGTGTTGAAAAATGTAACTAGTATCGGTCTTCATAATTGTATTTGAGTCATGATGTAATGTATTTGTCAAAAGAAAGAAAGAAAGAAATTATTATAAAAGAAATTGACTTATTAAAGCATGGGTCAATGATTCTTAGGTCAAAGCCTCCATTGTAGGCTTCTAGGGTTTATGTCAAGTGTCTTTGTCCATGTCATAATGTAAAAAACCCTTCTTGGGCTTTGTCAATCAAGAAAGAAATTTATTTTTGTATAAAATAGGTCATTAAGGCCTTCTCCACCAAGTCGGCCTCAAAGAAGGATAAGTCAGTCTCATCAAGGGATTTTGACCTCACACAACCACTATAAAAGGGCAACAACTCGACTCACTTGGAGCACAACAACAAGAAGTTTGATTTGCAGTTGCTACAGGCAGAAAAAAGGGTACGAAATTCAAGGAAGAGGAAGGAAACCATATCAAAGGAAAAGTAAGTCTTTGTCAAGCATAATACTTCGAATTTTCTCTCTTCTCACACGTGCGAAGTTGTTGGGTTGCTGGAAGGGATGAAATTGTAGTACTGTAGTTGGGTCGAAATTCTGGATTGTTGCTAGGTTGAAGCTGTTGGACAAGAATAGACTACTGGAGTTTGCTAAATCATCTTGGAAGGATGACTTGGTGGAGGAGGAAGGAAGGTCTTTTGGGTCTAAGTTCTTGGTTTATCTCAATTTGATTTACTAGTGGAAGGATTTGACTGGGTTTCCCCTATAGAGGGGTTTTAGCCCTCGCTAAGTGCCTACATTTGGTGTCGTTGATCTTCATGTTTTGATTTGATGATTTCTTGATGAAACAAAGATAAAAGAACATAAAGAGAAGATAATAAGTCTACAAGCATATCACAAGTAAATATCAATATAAGAGAATCTTTTTGCCTTTTTGATTTTCTAACACCTCAATGGCATAATTGAGGAAGAAGTATAAATTGAGCAGGTAAGGGGTTTGAGGTCCATGACAGAGAGACACATGTATGCAGGCTTAAGAATGCCTTGTATGGATTCAAACAAGTACCCAGGGCCTGGTATGCCAAGATTGATAGTTATCTGCAAGGCATGAGCTTCACCAAGAGTGAGGTAGATCCCAACCTATACTTCTTGTTGGTTGGATCTTAACCCCTCATTTTGGTGTTGCATGTGGATGATCTCATTCTGACAGATGCGAAGAGACTGATTGTAGGTTGCAAATCAGATCTAGTGTCAAAATTTAAGATGAAAGATATTGGGTCGATGGTTGATGCATTACTTTTTGGAACTTGAGGTTTGGCAGCAATCAGGCGAGATCTTCATCGTATAGGGGAAGTACACTCTAGAGATATTGAAGAGATTTAGGATGGAGGATAGCAGACTAATGGCCACTTCGATGGTGACCAACCTGAAGAATATTGATTCTTTAGTTTCAGAGTTGGCAGACTCCAAATAGTATAGGTAGTTGATTGGCTCATTGATGTATCTGGTCAACACTCAAACAAACATCAACTTTGTTGTTAACACCTTAATCCAGTTCATGGTGGAACTGAGGGAGGTTCACTAGGTTGTAGCAAAGAACGTGCTCAAATATTTGTAGGGCACAATAGGATATGGATTGTAGTACCTTAGTGGAGATGGTGTTAGGGCACAATAGGATATGGATTGTAGTACCTTAGTGGAGATGGTGTTAGGTAGCAAGGGTACTCAGATTCATACTAGGCAGGAAGTGATACAAATTGGAAGAGCACCTTTGGGTGTTGCTTTAGTTTGGGGTTGACATTCATTTCCTGGTTTAGCAAGAAGCAAACCTCAGTAGCACTAAGTTCAACTGAGGCAGAGCACATGGCAACCAATCTAGCTAGTGTGAAGCCATTTGGCTTTACAATCTACTCACAATATTGTTTGGTCAGAAGCTTGAGCGGATAGTGATACACTATGATAACTAAAGTTGTATCAAACTCTCGGAGAATCCAGTGTTTCACGATAGGTTAAAGCACACTGAGATCAAATACCACTTCCTTAGAGATGTGGTGCTGAGAAAAGCAGTTTGCAGACATTTTCACCAAGCCTTTGGTGAAGGGCAAGTTTGTCTGGTTTCAATACAAGCTTGGAGTGGTGGAAAATACCTTCCTCGCTAAGAGGGAGTGTTAGTGTTTATAGCTCAAACAAGTATTTCCATGAGGGTGTCTACTTATGGAAGTTGTAATTAAAAGTGTCTTATGCTTTTATTAAAGTGATTTTTAATTAATAAAGTGACTAAAGTGGGCCTCTTAATAATTTAATTAAAAGAGAGCTATTGATCTCACGGTTAGATCTCAATCGTTGTAGAAAAGGTTTTTGACTCATGTCAAAATTATAAAAGAAAGAGAGGGAAAAGGACCAAGACACACAACATTCATTTCACAAGTCAAGTGAGTTATGGCTGAAAATCAGAGATCTGATTTTCAGCCATTGGCGAGGATTTCAACAGTATCTCAGCAAGAAGAAGGTAGCCAGTCTTCAACAAGGACAAGAAGCTAGTTAGCAGCAAGGAAAATACCAGCCATATAGCCCAACAAAGTAGGTTGTGCCTCATTCGTATAGATTTCGTACCATTGTAGGGATTATGTACAGTCGTACGGATTTGAGGGTAGACTGCCTTGATTTCAATACAAACTATAATATTTAGGTTTGTTTTTCATTTGATTAATTCTTAGAGCCATTTTTCCTTGTAAGGGAGCTCTTGTAAGTTCTGAATATATTTTTGAATGATGAGCTGATCTAGAAGGGCAAAAAAAATTGTGCACCGTGTGTGATTGCTTTTCTCGTTTTCTGTTGCATGCAAAAGTTAATATGACCAACAAGTAACTAGATCTGATCTGTTTGCTTAGATAGTTCCTTTTAGGATATTTTAGCAACTAGCATTTGAGTGGAGAAAAAAATGAGCTAAATGACCTTTTCTTGGAGTTAACATGAGACGTAAAGAATTCAGGATAAATTTAGCAATTTTAACTTGAGTATTTTCTTTCACATTTTTTTTGCCAATTCAACCGCTCCCTAATTTCTCTCAAGAAATTCGAGCCACCTTAATTTTCTCGTAAATTTCAATTTTTAGAATGACTTGGCTATAATTTAAAAAATTTCCCCAAAGAGGTTTGAATTTCCTTAATTTTGTCTTCCATTTCCATTTTTAGAATTTCGGCTTAAGTTAAATTTCAATTTTGCCCTTTTAGAAGTTGAGTTAGGAGGTTGAACATGTGGAGGAAAAATAGGGAGAGATTTCAGGAGGGAAACAAAGGAAAATGAGAGAGAAAAGAGGAGAAATTTTAGAGGGACGAGTGGGAGGGAAACTAGCAGAAAATTTAGGAAAGGGAACACTCAAAGAGAGAAAAATAGGAGGGAAAATAAATTTGCTCAATTGCCATGTCACCAATGACTCATCCAATTTCTTGCCAGTTGTGCATCCTCAATTGTGGCCACATGTCAACCCCTCAGACTGCCACTCCATGCTGCGAAAAATAGTCACGCCTGAAGATAGGAACCCCCCTACAAAATAGGAAAAGGTATCAAATGCACGGAATAGAAGAGGGGATCCTACCATATAGCATGCCTAAAAATAGGCACTACTAAAAAGAGAAATGTCTGTATGTCCACAATAGTATACTCATTAGTCTTAGATTTTGATGGGTAACTCGTATATGTTGTTAGCACGCTGCACTGCCATGCCAAGATTTCTAAAAATAGAAAGTTCTCAGAATCAGACAAAACCACCACCATTAGACCCAAAACTTAGTGGGGAGTCTGAATATGTAATCATTGTTGCTACGTGCCGACTATTAAAAATAAAAATTCTCATATTTAGATGAAAACAACACAATTAGATTCATAACACAGTAGGGAACCTAAATATGTAATCAGACCTAGCACATGACCACTGCTAAAAGTAGAAAGTGTTCATATCACCCATATGTAGCTCATCTGAATCAGAATATCACAAAGATTCTAAATATACCATTATCTCTAACATGTGAGCCTTTGGACGAAACTTGCTAGAAATAGTAAGTGCCTTGCATGTCTCCTGGAAAGGACGCACTAGAACCCTGAGTTCATAAGGACTTTGAATATGTGATCCATATTTCTGTATCATCCTTGGAACTCTGTTTCTTACAAAGTAGGGAACCTGCTCAAAATAACAACTCTCTCCAAATTGTGCAAAAAATGTGTCTAAATCATCACTAAATCAATCCTGTGACAAGCCATCCTGGGAACCAATCTCCATCCTGTATCTGCGGCTATCTCTGAACCTCCAACCTAATGAATTGTGTTGGCCTTTAACCCTCTCAGTATGGAAGGGGAAAATTTAGGGCTTAACATGATGGAAAGTGGTAGGTATGTACTATGAATTACCTTGGAAACGCCATATCAATCAGTGCCCCTCCTAAACTATAAGGCCTTAGAGGAGTTCCCACTAGACTACGGTCAAAGGCTAACCTACCAGGTGAAGTGTGGGAACAAGGATACAATCAGGAGCAGTCAATCATATAGTTTCACCCGTGATTCATACTGATATGCCCATAGCATTAAATGGAAGCATATGATTACCGAAATGGTCAAAATATATGTTGATCGATGACTCGCCTTCCTTCAAGAAGAATGCTAGATGGGAGAGATCACTGACTAGAGCAATAGGTGGAGAGCTCTGACATCAAAATGGGTTACCTACTTTTGGTGGGTAACAAGACCCAAGTTTTACTCTGGCTATTTGAAATTTTCAAGAGTACCTAATCAGATATATTTGTGCAGGAGTTGATCAATATTAAAGTGAATGGATTTGGTTTCATTGTTTGAGAGCATGAAAAAATTGAAAATCTGCAAACAGAAACCTACACTTAGATGGATCCTGACATAAAAGTAAGCTGGAATGTTTTCTAAAGCTTAATACTTTTCCCAAGGAAAACTTTGCAGGAAAACCTAAGGAATGCTGCTTCATATTTGTAGATGACATGTAAGTGTAAACTAGTGTGTCTCACCTAGGGGGATCCAAATTGGACACATGCTAGCAAAAAACTAGCCAATTTCCTGGCAATATTGATAATAACTAGTTTGAACTAACCCCTTAGCCGCTCCGGAATTTAATTCATTATATATTATTCCTGGATGAAGCTATTCTCATCTATTATATATTGAAGCAGAATAAAGAAAATGGAGTGTACACTGACCTGTATTCCTTGTTGGAAATTGTTACTAACCTTTTTCCCCCAAAAATGTCTATTCATGATGAAACCAAATAGTGCATATTGGCTATCAGCATGCTATGTCTGAGCAAAACCCGAATGTAAACCAGAACGCTTATCCTTCTGAGACTACCCACAAAAATTGAACAACAGTTTTTTTCACAAGAACTCTCTTTGTATCCTGTTTGACAAATCTTCTCCAGCAGTGGAAGAAAGTTATCTCTTGCTGCCTTTTATGCATAATTCAATTCTTTGAAAGTATTGACCATATGTGTCAGTCTCGTTGAATCTTAACACAGCCTTTTCTGTGCACATGCTCTGCTTCTCCATCTGTGTCTGTTGCTTAACACTGTGATCTCTTTTAAAGAGTACTGCTAATTCAACATGCCCAAAATATCAGTTCCAAGTCTCACGGTATTTTTTTAGTAGATTGATCACGACTTCGTAGAGACTGAATTTCTGCCCAACCCTGTTGAGAATTTCATAATTCTCCTCTTGCATCTCTTCAGCTGTGATGAAAATGTTTTGTCCAATCCTTGGTGGCCAAAATATTTCCATACAACTTTCACTCTTGAGTTATATTTCTTCACCAATTTTTTCACCCTTATTTTATGAACTTTGTTTTCAATTTCCTGAGTTTCTCGCTTCTCTTCTCGGGGCCTTGCATTTCCTCCCTGGTCTCTGGTTTGCATCCAACTTCCCTTTGGCTTATTTTTATTGTTGAGTAATACTTCCTCCCTATATACTTCTGGGTTTTTGTGAACACATATTTACTAAAGGCCTGTGACTTAACTTATATCTTTTCATTTGATCAAACTCAAAATCCTTCCGTCTGATAATCACTCGATATTGCTGTGCCCAACTCCCAATGTATTGTTTCTTATTCCTCTCTTCCGCAAGTCTAATTGTTCAAAAAAATGGTCTTTAGTCCCACTCTGAAAGGGTGTTGTTGTGGCTCAAGCTCTCATTGAGGAGGAAAAGTCTTAAATCCAGCAGGAGAGCTAAAAGACAACTCTTAGGCAAGCGGCCACTCTCACCTTGATGGCCTTCCCCTACTCTTCAAACTGAAGGAAAGCGTCATAGTCAAGGGGGGAGTCCCTAAAGGTCAAACTAAGTCAAAATCATTGAGTAGAGAAGGGGAGCTGTGAGACGTGGTTGTACTAAGGTTTTGGCAATATTAACACTACCCACTCTGTGGTAAAAGGTAAAATTTTAGGTATGAGTGAAGAGTGTGCCATATCACCAATTATGAACAAGCTTTAAAGTATTCATCTTAGACTAGAATGTTTATTCAGTGATGCTTGGAAGATAGAATACAAATCTCGCTCAATAAACCATGCACAAGGTATAAGTTAAATGTCCAATTGCACCATGAAATCAGAGCATTACATTAATGACACATATATTGTGATAGCTAAACCTGCCTCACAAGTTAGAATATCCAAAAAAAACTTGGAATATAAAGTAATCCATTAAGGATAAAATATATGTATTGAATAAATGTATGAATGATTATATGATGAGAATGACATATAAGGGCCTCGTATATATACCTAGGCGGGGTTTCCCTTTCATAGAGAATCACGTGCCTTCAAACACATCCTTTCATTAATACTATTTGTTAATTACTCTTTACTATTTATATTATTTTGTACATAGTTATGTCCATAACATTGCCTTCATTTCTTGGAGCGTCATCTTCGATGATGCAAGACAATATGAACTTTTAAATGTGGAATAAAATTGTCGCACCGTGACGTGATCTAACCTTTCCAAATTAATCTTCTATGGAACTTTGTGCTTATATGCTTCAAAAGATGAATTGTTATCATAAGACTTAATAGTGTTGAGTCTTGACCTTAAATTTTTTTTAGAATGTAAGTCAATTGTTTTTGTCTCGAGTGATACTTATGTGCTAACTGGTTTAGATGTCTGCTTTTATGATTTGGATGTCGATAAAGAGTTTATGTGACCTAATTTTCCCTTATCATGTTTGTGGCGATTTCTTGATTTACTTCAGGGACTGACATTGCTGAGTTGACTACATATTCTTCACTTGGAATTTTTGTTGTCTATATTGCAGCATCTTAGTATGTTTTAACTTCATATGGATTGACATTCTTTTGAGTCATTAGATTAATGGGATCTGTATTTGTTCCTTTCTCCTCAACTTGGACATTTTAACCTGAAGACTCTGATCCTTATGTCTAGATAAGTTGTTGTATTCTGTTTGCCAATGGCTGCTTCATAGCCTTGGATTTCTTGACTTGTGCAAGTAATTTCTGATCATGATCTATTAAGCGAGAAATTTCTTTGTTTTTATTTTTAGATAATTTTTTCAAATTCTTTCTGCATCCTTAACACTGATTTTTGATTTTCTTGAGGCATCACCTTCGAGATAGCTTTAAATTCTTCTAACGAAGGTATTATCGATTTTGAATTCATTGTCATGTCGTAGAATGTCATCATCTTCTTCTTATAGGGAAATATCAATTTTTTTGTTTTTGTTTGTTAACATGAAAGTACCTAGTTCCTTAAACCAAGGTGAACCAAGAATTATACCGGTCTCTTCTTTAAACACAATTATGATGTTGAATTGAGATATACATTCATAATCCTCAATTCTTACTTGCAAGTTCTTAATTTTTTCTTAATTTTGTGTTCTGCTTAGAAATAAGAGGCATCTTTATTCTCAATTATATCTGGTTCTGGGATTAAAAATTGATTTTCCAAATTAACGTTAATGTAATTTTCCTCTCGATTCTCATTGATAATGATATTAATCTTTTTTCCTTGAATATTCCCCTTTAATTTACATAATCTATTACATGAAATCATGCTACCTTTATAGGAGAACCTTCCTTTTATAATTTTTAAATACGATCTTTAATTTTCAAATAATTAAGTACTTTGAAAAACTTCAATTAATCTTTATCTTAGTATTGCTTTACATTACCTTTTTGCATATCTTGTACTTCAAAATATTTTTTAGTAACAAAGAATATGCATTTTTCTCTTAAAAAAATGCTTTTAAATTTTTCGTCGTGACTCATTTTCTTCTTTCTTAAAATTCTTCTTTTCATCGATTCAAATAACTCTGAAGAACCCTCTATAAAGTCGTTGTCCATTGAGGTCACAATTTCACTCGGACGACGAAATACTCGCCAGAGTCTAGTGAAACAAATTTCAAGAATTCCAATCTTGGGAGTGTTTGAATCGTTTTTTTGATGGTGGAAATGGATTCAACACATCAAAAAACCCTGGGGCACCCAAAATCATGAAGCTTGACAGTTGTAACCTGAATTTCCAAAAAAATTCTGCCGATTTTTCTCAAAATAATGCTAGAATTTCCATGATTTTTTGGGCGAAATCATTTTTTTGATGGTGGAAATGGATTCAGCACATCAAAAACCCCCGAGGCACCCAAAATCCTGAAGCTTAACAACTGTAATCTTAATTTCCAAAAAATTCTGCCAAATTTTTTCAAAATCATACTAGAATTTCCATTATTTTTCGGGCAAAATTGTGGCCTCGTTAGACTATGTCCAGTTACAGTATGGTCTAAAAACCTATTGTTGTCTATATCAATGTTTTAAAACTCCGACTCGATATCAACTTGGTCAGTTTGATTTGAATGACTCGGTTGTTGTAAAAAATACATTAAATAATTTCTTATTTATCTATGAAGAAACATAATTTAAAAGATTTTCATTCATGTTTCCAAACACAATGCATCTGAATATAGAGAGAAGACAACATATGATCAAAGTAGGTTCATGAATATATCCATTATATCAAAATGGCACCCAGTGCACTGTCCAATACATACATGCTATAGGGATCTAAATATAAACACATAACTAAGGAGGCTCTAAATGGCCTCTGCAACAAAAGTAAACTATAAAACATCACTAGGCACCAGTACCACTGGCTACTGCTAACCTCCCTAGTGAAGCTTTTTGCCTCCAGAGCTTTATTATGATACCTTGGGTTCAGAAAAAACCCAGCGGCCTGTGTAGGGTGATGAAGTTGATTGTTCCATCTTTGATCAATGATTTCCCAAATAGGCCCATACTTATCCACTCTATCCTTGTATGTTGCCTTTATTTGCTCATTTGCTTGATCCATAGCCTCATAAATGAAGCCCATAGCCAATCTTTCTCCATCCACCAACTGCAACACCTTAACAAACCGGCCAGGGGTCCAGCTTTGTCGGCTTGGCTCGGCTGGTTCGGTAACAAACCAACCACCAAACCAGTTTTTCTAATGCGCTGACCCGGCCAGGGGTCTGGCTCGGTCGGCTCGTCTGAATCCAATTTGGTCCGGCCGAATTTTAAAACACTGGTCTATATGTATTCATACAATAAAATTAAAGAAAAATCATGCCATCCATATACAATCCATTCAATATCTGGACCTCTAAACGCTGTCCGTACTGCAGCCAGCTCAACTTTTACATTGTCGCTAGAATGTCTATGCAGGTGCAACAAATTAATTGAAGGAGCCATAGTCTAACAAAGCTTTCCAAATTTGCCCAAAAACCATGGAAATTCCAACACGATTTTGATAAAGTCTGGTAGATTCTTTTGTAAATCCAGGTAACAGCTGTCAAGCTTCAAAATTTTGGGTGCCCCAGGGGGTTTTTGATGGCGCTGAATCCATTTCCACCATCAAAAACATGATTCAAACACTTCTACTGTTAATTTTCTTGAAAAAAATGTTAGATTCCGGCAATTTTTAGCAGTATAAGTGAAATTGACCCTTCACACACACATATATATAACCTTGAAATAAAAGAAAATAGATTTTTTTATTATGAAAGAATAAATTTATAAAGGCCGTAGTGTAACAAGGCCACATTTTCGCCAGGAAAATAATGGAAATTCCGGCGATAATGTGGCCTTTTAATTGTAATAAATTATTTAATTAATTTGTAAGACACCCCAGCAATGAATACTGGTAGATTGTGACGTTGTACTCCACACGATCACAAAGATTGGCGGTGGATCAGACTGTAATTTTCTACAGAAATCAATTAATTGCGGATTAAATTGTAAGTACGGACAACAAGTTTGGAAAAATATGTACCAAAAAAACGCTGCCCGGCTGATGTGCGGACAGTATGACGAATTTTAAACGTTCAGATTTTATATCTGCAGACACTTGGCGCTTGTAATTGTGCGGTATTGTAATTTGTGGTTTTCACTTCTTATAACATATATTCAGTGGCAAGATAACAGATTATGTTTGCAAGTAAAACGATGGAAAAAACTCATATACCCAACGTATTACCCTGTTTTTAACTGAAAGAAACATTCCATATGTTTTTAGAGCATTCCACAATGCATGTCATGTAATGATTAGTTGCAGTTTCAAAACACCTTTACTAACATCTTTAAATGCAGGGTTTAATACGAGGGTATAGATGTAGCAGTGAGCAATATTACCACGGCCCTGTTTCTATTATAGTAGTGTAAAGCACCAAACTGTAGTACAATTACTCCATGTAATTATAGCTTAAATCCGGCTATCAAAAATTCACAATGAAACACTGAAAGTTTAAGTCCTCAGAACAACAATCTTACTAATGTGGTCGACTCATGTTATTCATCATAAACCCTTATATGTGCATCAAGTCCTAGGACAAAGTGTATTTCACAAGTTCCTAAGTAAAAGGTAGGTGATGTGATGAAAATAATTAAGGGGAAGGGGAAAGGGAAAGCTTCATGTGATGACCCTCAATATTATGTAATGATGTACAGGTCTTATAATTTTAATCATTTAGCTTTCAAGAGCTAGGAATTTATGGTTAAGATCCTTTTAAGAGGGAACTTAGCATTGAGTTGTCTTTCCTCGGCACTGTTTGTTACCACCTCTTTTCCTTTTTCTTTAGTTGTTCATTTCATTGGACAAGTCCCTTTTTCTTTAGATGTTCATAGACAAGCATGGGACGAGGCACAATGGTTTGATAGCGAGGTGGCATTCACTCAAACTTCGTATTTTATTGGCTTTTAACTTTATTGGTATCCACCTTTTAGCCTTTTTAAGTTTTTTTGGCGTTAATGATTAGTCTTTTGTTCACTTAGACTTTTTTTTAGGCGATCTTTGATAAGTCAAACATGAAAGGGGATAATTTTTTTATGGATGGGATGGAGTGAAAAGAGAAAACAAAAAGTGTTAAGTATGGTTGGTTTCTGAAAGATGCTATGTTGACCAATTTCCAAGTAGTACAAACTGACATGAGAAATGATGACACTTCTAAAGGAAGACCATGCCCCCATAGCACGACAGGGAAAATAATAGAAGTTAAAACCATAATGTTATGAAGTGTTATTAGATTTCATTTAGAATTTACCACTTTCATGGCATGACCTAGAAGTTATATCATGACATCCAAGTCAGAACACCAATACCTAGCACATCAAATATAACATATTGTAATTGTACCATCCAGAAGTGCATTTTTCAACCTAAGAGGTGAGGGTAGAGCATCTGATATACCATAGCTGAACTTGCACAATCACTCATCTGAAGGAGAAATTGTGAGAACTGCCTAAATCTGGAGAATTTGAGCGAGAAAGCTCATGTAATCAACAACATAATACCCTTGTGAGGTACCTCTAATATAGTTACCTTTTGGGCGATAATCAGAGTTATTATTGTTAAGGGGCATTCTTCACATCTATAGTGCAAGATAGGAAATTCTTAGGTTATTGTGTCTCATGAGTTAGTATTCCACTTTTCATCACATTTACTTTTGCGTCACTTTCATAGTTGCATGCAATGTATTCTTATTCACTCAACTAAGTTTATATAATAAATTAGTTAGTTATTCTCTGCATAGGGTGCAGGTCTAGCATATGCTTTATAATAACTATTTTGGGGAGTGTTGGTTAGAGTTCGAAGGACCAATTTCACTCAGATACAAGATATATTTTAGTAAACACACGGTGAGTTGTATTTTATCTGCAACTTAGAAATGATACAAAAGATTGTTACAACCAATTCATGACGTCTTTTGACCTTTAATATAGGCATTACTGTTAACAGCAATAAGGAGATTGTTGTGTAGACCTTATGAGGCAACATGGATTACATTACTGACAGATCAAAATAGATCTTCCAAAATATTCATTAAATCGTGTTATTTGACTTCTATGTTGAACAATACTTTTGCATACGCTGTGCAAAGAGTGTAATGAGGTTAGACATGTAAGACACCAGATATTGTATATAATTTATGATTGTCTGAACATTGTACAATAATACAAATCTTCTATGTGTTTTCTAGCTTTTAGCAATGGTCTTTTTGTGGATACTCTTAATATATTGTGAAGGATATATTGCCATGACAGCTGAGCATTGATTTGTATGTTGTATGTTTTCAACAGACACAAGAAGTTGCACGGGCTTATGGAGCTGTTTGCACTCCTGAATTTTACCTGTTCAAGAAGGTACGGAGCAATTTCATTTTCATTCTCCATTGTAATGTTTGTACATAAAATTCTCTCTGATGCTGTAGAACAGCTCTTCATTCTTCAATATTACTATCCTAAGATGTTGTTATTCTCTTGGACATGGTACTGTTGCATGTTGGAGTAGAATGGAAATCAGCCATTTGAGCTTGCTTATCATGGACAATTCGACGATTCCCGACCAAATAACAACAAACCTATTACAGGAAGGTATGTTCGGTAGTGTGAAGCTTGAAAGCTTTTCTAGAGGTTTTTCATTCTTTAGATTTGTGTTATTGGATGTGACTTCGTTCACAGTCAAAATGCTAAAATCTATGCTTGCAGTGACTTAAGGCAAGCTTTGGATTGTGTCCTGAGCGACCAACCAATAAATTTTGCACCAAAGCCAAGGTATGTGGTATTTTTTCCACTTTTCCATACATTTTTTTTTTTTTCAGATAGATAGATGAGAGAGAGTGTATTATCTTAACACATTATTTTATGGACGTATGCAGTGTTGGGTGCAGCATTAAGTGGCACCCGAGTGAAAACGTGTAATGTTGTCTTCCTCATGACTCCGGTTAATAAATATTCTCAACAGAAGTTGTTACTGGTTTCAGACTTATATATGATGCCGTTAGTAGTATTGGTTGGTTTTGTTGAACTCTGCACTATCTTATTTCAATCACCGTGAAAGTGATTGAGGTCAATTATATTTATAGTGACTAGAATATAATTTCATAAGTTAACGACTATTATTACTAGTGCGAATTTTTGTTCTTCATGTTAGTTTTTTCTTCACTTTTATTGTGGTCATGATATCTGCAAAAATGCTAGTGCGATTTTTGTTGTTGTTCTTGTTAGTTTTTTCTTCACTTTTATTGTGGTCATGATATCTGCAAAAATGCAAATAAGTGATTCTCGATTTTGTTAGGAGAAGAAAATTGCAATGAAACGTAGACCAATTTTTTATATTCTAATAGTTAGTTGAATTTGGTTAAGACAATGAAGTAAAAAATGTGATAAGTTTGAAAGTTTATTTTTTTGCTGAACCATAATTGGTATATGTATGATTTTCTAAATTGAAATTTTGTTACATTTTGAAAATTTAACATGGATATGGATATGTAGAATATTGAATTTATATTTTTTAATTTTATAAGTTTTATATTCATAATAAAGAATATAAAATAGAAATGAATATAGAAATAAGGTTTTGAAAAGTAAGGGTAAATATTTTTGGTAAAGATGAATGTTATAAAATTTTAAATGTAAAAAATTAATATACATGTCAATTGAGTTTACTTTGGATAGTTAAAAGGAAGAATGGTTATTCTCCCTATTAAGATTAACTTCACATGTGATGTTTTCTCTTTGTCAGATATTTGTTGATTCAAGCTCTTTGTGAGTCATGAGGAATATGTTAATTTAACTCATGGGTCGGAGGGTAGGGTGCTTAGTTAGACCAATTGTTGTCCATGGAATTTGGTGGTTGAGAGGAATTGATATTCTCCCTACCCAAGTTCAAATCCCACTATTGACATGTTTGTCTTTTATGAACCAATTGTTGATTGAAGCTCTTCATGAGCCATGAAGAATATTTCACTCTCGCTTAGTGGTTTATCTAATTTTGTCAACTGTGTTTACCTCGAGTAGTTGAGAAGAACAATTGTTATCCTTGCCACCTAGGTTCAAATGTGGCTTGTGACATGTTTGCTCATCATGAGCCAATTATTGATTGAGACTCTTCATGAGCCGTAAAAAATATATAACCCTTACTTACAAGTTGGAAGTTGTTGTGCTTGGTTACACCAATGTTTTTTGTCTATTGGGTCTAGCTTGGGTGATTGAGAAGAATTGTTACCTTCCCACTCAAATTTTCAAATCCTACTTGTGACATGTTTTCTCTTTATGAGACTATTTTTTCTTGAGGCTTTTTGTGAGCTATGTAGAATATCTCGCCCTTTCTTATAGGCTATGGTATGCTTGGTTACACCCTCTTAATTCTCTTTTTATTTTATTTCAATTGAGTCTAGCCTAAGTCATAGTTATACTCTCCTCTCCAATTTATTACCAACTTATGAATGTTCATTCTTTTTGAATTGATTATAGTTTTTTATAAACTAATTATTGATTAGAGTGGATAAACTACTAACAACTTCATCACTAAGAAAATTATAACATAAAAATAATATTTATTAATTGCTAATAAATTTTTTTTTTTAATAAATCGGCCTAAAAATAAAATACAATATATTTTATAATATAAAAACTAAAAATATATTAAAATCTAGCAGGTGTTTTTTTTCCATTTAATTGAATAATGATGGGTTAATATTCATAATTCTGCAAAATCTAGTAGGTTTTCCTTATGAAAAGGTTTAACGAAAGAGAATAATAAGATTTAGAATGGTGTAATATTTAGCATTATTGTTTTTTATTTTCTTATTTGAAAAGTGTAAATTTTATATGGTATGAATGATTAAATGTTTTCTCAAATAATTTATTAGAAGTAAAAAGAGTTTTCAGAATAATTAAAGAGATTTTAATAAGTAACATTTATTATTCTATGATAATATATGGGTGAATTATGCAAATTTCACTAGGTTTTAGGTTTATAAGTATCTTTACATGTAGTGAATGTTAGGTATATTATTCAAATATATAAGAAGATTGTTATTTTGGTTAGTTGGCATAGGACATACATCATGTATTAATGATTTATGCAAGTTCTCTTGATAATGATTTGTAGATGGGGTAGTGAGTTAAGTGGACTTGACAATGAAGCAAATTCAAGGGTTAAACATGCTTGAGCCGTAGTAGTTTTGGGATAGGTGGCCATTTTGTGAAGTCGATTTATCACGTACAAGTCTTAAAGATGATGATTGATGTTATGTGATTCATTTCGTTAGTCTCAATCCCACTTATTCACCATTGTGAACATTACCAAATGTAATAAATGTTAAGTGGAGTATACGAATTCATGAGAAATTGGTTGCTTTGATTAATTATTGTGGAACAAAGGTCATGCATTATTGACTTACTCTACACAAATAATTACACAAAAAACATTTCAAATATTGGATCATGGAAGCCCCCCAAATTTTAAATAAAGGAGTTGATGAAGCTCCAAATTAATAGCTCATGAGGCATAATACTTGTTAATGCTTTAGTATTGGGGTAACAAAGTCGGCATGGTCATTAGGAAAAACTTTGTGGCTAGGCACATTTGAGGCAACATTATATTGGGAATTAGGATGGATGATCTTACCAACAATTCTTATTTATAGGATGCAACCCTTAAATGGGATGATTATTGTTATTCAATTCATTTTTCTAGTCTTAATCCCACTTCTTCAACCCTATTAACATCCTCTAATATAACAAGTGAACTATTCAAGTTCATAATAAATTAGTCATTTTGACTAGTTCTCATATGATAACATGCATTAATAACTTACTTTATGCAGATAATCTCAAAAATTCAATTTCATATGTTGGACTACAGAAGGCCCATGAAGATTAAATAAAGGAGGAAAGGGAACTCTAAATGAATACTTCATAAAGGCACAATACTTGCCAAGGAATTGCAATGGGGGTAACAATCTAAGTGGTCTTAACCAAGGGAAAAACATCCATGGTTAAATGCACTTGAGCTAGAGCAATCTTAGGAAGAATGACCTTTGTGAAAGTCTTACTTACCAAGTGGAATTCTCAGTGGTGATCTTTCATGCTATGTGATTTATTTCGCTAATCTCAATCCTACACCCTTATAATTTTGTCACATGGTGTAATGAGTGCCAAATGAACTATTTGAATTCATAAGAAATTTGGCCATATTAATTAATTCTTGTATGAGATAGTGTATGCATCAATCATTGATTCTATGTATATAATCCAAGAAATAATATTTAATATGTTGCACTACGGGAGCCCCATAAAACTTCAATGTAAGTCAAGGGAGCTATAAATGGATAGTTTATAAGGAACAATACTTGCTAAGGTTTTGCAAATGAAATAACAAGCTAATTAGGCTTGCCTATTAGGAAATACTCCATGGTTAAGTGCACCTTGAGCTAGAGTAGTCTTCGAATGGGTGAACTTCCCAAGTCTTGGTTATTGAGTGCAAGTCCATAGGTGAGGATTGATTATGTATGATTCATTTTATTATTCTTAGATCCACTTCTTCAACACTATGAGCATTGCTTGATGCAATAAGTGCTAAGTGTCTATTAAAAATTGGTCATTATAATTAGTCCTCATGAGACATGGGTCATGCATTTATGAAATCCTATAAATAGAGGATCCCAAAAATTGTCTTTCATTTGTTGGATTACAAAGGCTCTGAGGCATAAATAAAAGGTCAAAGGAGCTCTAAATGAATAATTAATCATATGGTACAATACTTGCTAAGTTTTGCAAAGGAGCTAGCGAGCTTAATGGGCTTGAGGATGCGCAAGAACTCCATGGTTTAGAATGCTTTAGCTAGAGTAATGTTGGGATGGGTGGGAAGTCTTTGTTATTATGTGCAAGTCTAAAAAATGATGATCTATGCTATGCAATTTGTTTTTTGGTCTCATTCACCCCAATGAACATCACTCAATGTGATGAATGCCAAGCAGACTATACAAAATCATGAGAAGTTGGTAATTGTAATTAGTTTTCAAGGGACACAAGTATTGTATCAATGACTTATTTTATGCATATAATCCCCAAAATGACATTTCATATATTGGGCTATGGAAACCCATCAACATTAGAAAGAGCGAGTATAGCTTGGATAATCTCAAATTTTGCATGTTGCGTCGTGGAACACCTCTAAATTTTAGATAAAAGAGTCAAAGGAATTTTAAATGAACAGTTTATAAGTCACAATACTTGCTAAGGCTTTGTAAGTGTGGTAGCAAGTTAAGTGGGCTTTACTATGAGGAAAAACGCTACATTTAAGCATGCTTTAGTCAAAGCAGTGGGTGACCTACCTCTGAAGTCCTAGTTGTTGGGTTCAAGTCTTGGAGGTGATGATCGATTCTATGTGATTCATTTCTCTTATCCCAAGCCCCTTCTTCACCCTTGTGTGCATAATTTGATGCAATGAATGCTAAGTTGACCATTCAAATTCATGAGAAATAGGTAATTTATTAGATCTCATGGGACACGAGTCATGCATTAATAACTTACTCTATGCATATAATCCCAAACCCCCCAAAGCTTAAATAAAAGAGTTAAAGGAGCTCTAAATTAATAATTCACAAGGTATAATACTTGATAAGGCTTTGTAAACGAGGCAACAAGGTCAATGGATATGACTAGTAGGAAAGCTCCATGCTCAAGCCTGCTAAAGCCAAAGTAGTTTTGAGATTGGTGGCCTTTCTAGGGCTTTGAGGTATTGGGTGTAGGTCTCAAAGGTGAGATTAATGATGTGTGATTCATTTCACTAGTTTCAATCCCACTTATTCACCTCTTTAAGCATCATTCATTGCAATAAGTGCTATGTGGACTATTCAAGATGATGAGAAATTGATCATTTGGATTAGTTCTCATAGGACATGAATCGTATTCTAATCATGTACTCTATTCAAATAAACCGAAAAATACATATTTCACGTTTTGGAACATGGAAGCACCCTAAAGCCTAAATATTCCTTCCACATTGTTTCAAGGAAAGAAAGTACCATTCATATTGCTTTGAATCTTTTTGTCAAAAACATGTTACCATTCCTAATGCTTGACTTATTTTGTCCATATATATATGAAAAGAGGGCATATTGCATAGTAGTTTTATCTCTTCACCAAATTAGGGTTTTTGAACTACATTTGGAGATATAGTGTTTAAATATGCTACCGTAAGAAACCAAATATCCAAAATAGATATTCTACCCTCCTACTACTTAGTCAAAGCAAAGCGATATAAATAAAAATAGAGTTAGTGCAAACATCAAAGATGTGAACAAAGTCTTGGATCAAATGACCCATGAAGGCTTTTTGAGTGTCACTTTTTTAATTCTGGTTTCTCCTTTACTATGGTGCATTGTTGGACCTTGAAACTTTCGACAAACATGCTCTTCAACATGGTGAGGGATTTTTCCTCAAACTAGGCATGCACTTGATTGCTCCTATCCCCTCTCTCCTTGAACTATTCAGTGAAACCCTTCAAAGCCTATGAAATCTATTTGTTTGTAACTTTGTTGGGATTTTGTGTTTGTTTTTATGAGCTTGAAGAGTCAATCTCTTGATCTATGTAATGAAGAAGCTGTTGAACTGCAAAGTTGGCAAACCATTCACAATCGTATAAAGGAAAAGTAAGGGTTCCTTATCCTTTTTCCACAGATGTCCATGTGGTCTCTTCAGTTGATCAAACATGATAAATTATGACACCCACACTCAAAATTGATAAGAGGTGGATGTGCATGATTTTTCTTGTGATCCAAATACATAAAAATGATAGACTTTATTGCTATCATAAGGGAATACAAAAGATTGAAGAGAAGATGAATATGTCTACGATGGATGACTCTCTCACCATCCTTTGTAATGGTGCTCATATGAAAACTTCTTCCATTTGGGAAAATGAGTTTGAGGGGGTGATTCTATAATTGAAAGATAAGGTTCCATCAATGAACATTAATTATCGCTGATGGGATGAGAGGGGGGAGGGAAAGATTCTTTTTCTTGGTTCCCTAGAAAGTTAACCTTCCACTACCATCATTGCATCATGGTGGGAGCCTTTAAATGCTTTTATAAGAATAACTTGCCAACAATAACTTGGTTGGCTATCTAGTCTGCAACTTGGTTAACAAACCTTCTCATATGTTTAACTTAGAAGTCTTTAAAACAATGCAAACTGTATATAATCTAATTGTTTTTGTTGATCATATCCCAAAATAAAATGTGAATCTTTTACATTCATATGCTTTATAACCACATTTGTGTTCCCTTCAAAGATGACTTTCTAGAAGCCAAGTTTGATTATTTTTATCATTCCAAAATATTTAGTTTCAAAAATTGTTTGGTCATTGTACTTTCAATCCAAAAAATTAAGGATATGTCCAAGAAGCGACTACCATGATATTTACAAAGGCCTCACATTTTTTTCAATCTCAAATTTCCATTATATGTGCACAATTGATGTTGAACTTAACCCAACTAATGAATGATGGACATCATTCCCACTCATAGGCTTGAGAGGTGTGATCTTGTATTTGTATGATATTGTGTATCTTTTTCCAATGAAGAAGCATATTGAATCTTGTAGGAATTAAATAAATATTGGAAAAATTACAAGAATAACAAGGTTGTATAGGCTATGATCAAAATTGGACCTTAAAGCCCAAGGAATGTTGTGAACATATGTAATTCAAAATACATAAAACAATATTACAGATAGGCAACATGGGTTGGGTTGGGTTGGTCTTTACTACTTGCTTGGATCATGTTTTCTACTTGTATTTTAGAAATAGTCAAGCATACACAATAAACCTTCAATAATGTAAAAATATATTGACATTCTCATTCATTATGGATATTTAATTCCACTTAAATTATAATTATATATATAGTATTGATGAAATATTTAAAGTTGTAGTTGATGTATTTACTAAAAACATGAAACATGTAATAATAAGAATTTACATTAAGAATGCCGATCACCAACATAAAATCAAATGAATAGAGAAGATCCATACTCATTAAACTTAAATGTAGGTTCATAAATTGATTTGTCAATTGGGTTTATCTTGAGTAGTTGGGAGGAATGATTGTTATCCTCCCCGCTCAAGTTCAATTTGTGTAAGTGACATGTTGAGTTGATATCAAGTATATAGTTGTAATGGCTTCAATCCTTCTTGTTGAATGGCCTTGAGCCCTAAATAATATCATACCCTTACCTATGGGCTAGAGGATAGGGTGCTTGGTTACATGGAGAAAAAAAGGGTTCATAAATTGGTTTGGAATCCATGATAGATGACACAATAAGTGATACCTTTAGTTAGGAAAAAAATAGGGTGTTGTAAAGGTAAGAATTCAAGAAATTTCAACATTATTTTTAGTATTATGAAGGGAAAGGATAAAATTCAAATCTAAGCCTATTACAATTACATATTCTTGCCACCAAATAGGGTAGTTGTTTACAAAGTATTAATTTCAGTAATTCCTTTCAAATACGAACAAGGAATTGAATCATATAAGACTATCATTTATGTTGATTTAGATTTCAATGAACATCAAGTCACTATGTTTACTAATCATGGTTCATTACAAAGCCAAGGATTCCTTCCATCAATGAAGGAAATAAGAGGGTTCCTTCATCAGTAGTTAACAAGATCACAATTTGGAAATTAATTCCCATGGAATAATAATTAAATATTGCACAAAAAATATAATTCCCTGAAGAAGAGGTACCTCTTTAACTCTCCTCAATGAAGAATTCAACAATTGAGGAATACACTTGGAGCATTGTAAGAAAATAAGTCAAAGGCCATGTAGAGAATTTAGGATATAACTTGCAACAAAGATTTCACACCAAAGTTGAAGGCCAAGCCACTGATGAGACAAATATGAATCACATGGAGATGAGGGTTATACTGTTTAGAGCAAGGAAGAAATATGGTCATAATGCGGGAGCTCCAGGAAGACGAAAATGGTGATTAGGGTTTTGTGCTGGTGCATGGGTCTTTTACTGTGTTTAACCGTTTTGGTGGGACAGGGTTTTCTCTGTCCCTGCTCTACAACTCACGGGCACTCAGTTTTCGGACTGCACCCAGCTCATTTTCATTTGGCCTCCTAGTTTTTATTGTTCCAACAATTTTTATTTGGCGTTTACAGGGTTTTCTTTGGTCCGTCTTTCGTTTCCTTTCCGCCGCGAAGACTAACCTTTTATTGCGAGTTCCGGCTTTTTCCTGCGGTTATCTCGGGCTCCTCCTTATCTGCAGACGGTTTTTTTATGTTCCAATTTTTGTTAACCTTTGTTCCCCCTAGGTGGTTTCTTGGTCCCCCACTGACTCTCCCTCTGGCAGCTGTCAGCTTGGTTGGTTTTTTATAGTCGGTTATGGAGGCTAACGTTTTCTCCGCGGCTTCTTCGGATCATTCGCCGATTTGGCCTCAGACTGGTACCTCTATGGATGACTTTCTTTCCTTCGAGCAAGAACAAGCTTCTGAAATGGAAGCCCTTCTCCCTCTTTCTCAGCAACACATCCCCTCCATTTCAGTTGCTCTTGAAGCAGCGTCAATTCGTGATTTTGGCAGTTCGTCTGGCTCTCAGGTTCTTGAGCATAGCACAGGTTCTCAATTTGAGAGGCATGCATTGAACAAATCCTCGGTGGGGTCCCATATTGTTCCTGATAGCAGTGCTTCGATACCTACAGTGCCTCTAGAACAGGGAACCCTCCCTCAGGGCAATTTCTCAGATATTGGCATTATTTCAGGTTTCTTTGACGACTTACAGGATAAAGGGCCTCTGCCGGAGAAAGAACAGGCAGCGGCTGGGGACGGCCTGGAGGATAGGGCGGCGGTGGCACTAAACAAGGGATCTTCAGGGCCCGCAAAAAGGAAGAAACGCCTTCCCTCGTGCAGCAACGAGCTCTTCTTGAAACTTGCCGAAGGCACACCTTTTAGTGAGGCTATGGACTCGGCTGAAAGGGTTCTGGTTGGTCGGGTCAGGGGCAGGCACTATAGTGTGGAACGTTTGCAAAAGTGGACGATGGAGGTCTGGGGACATCACCTTTCGGAACCCCCTCGCGTCCAGACCTTTGTGAGGGGTTGGTTTGCCCTCCGGTTCAAGACCATTGCCCAAACTCACTGGGTCCTCACAACTATTTGGCACATTGATCAGGCACCGGTACTCCTTCGTAGATGGACCCCGATGTTTGACCATGAGACTGAAAAGGTGGGGACTGGACCGGTTTGGGTTCGTCTTCCAGGTCTTCCTGTAAATTTCTGGTCAGAGCAGATTTTTCGACAGATTGGGAATGCCATGGGAAAATTCATCACATATGACGAATCCTATATCTCCACAGGAAAAATGGCATATGCCAGGATTTTAGTTCACTTGGACCTCTTAGGTGGACTCCCGGAATACATCAACATCCAATGGAGGAACTCGACTCGGAGACAAATGTTGGATTACGAGGGGGTTCCCTTCAAGTGCAGATGCTGCCACAAGGTGGGGCACCTTTTCAAACACTGCCCACTGAACAAGTGTAATATTAGGCACTCAGAGAGGCTTTCGCCCCAAGTTTCGCCAGTTCAGGATGCCCTGTCTTAGGGAGACCCCGCCAGAGATGTTTTGCCTCGAGCCACCAAGAATCTTCACCGTATTTCTACTTCTCTCTTTGGAGGCACTGGCACTATTTCGAGTCCGGGTCAACGTTCGATAGATTTGGCAGATTACACTTCGAGGAAGTGTGGTCGCCCGCCGCTTCGGCCTCCTCCACCGGCTCCTGGTTTAGCTGTGACAGCCTCGGGTGACTCCTTTTCATCGGGTATGCCTTCCTCTCCCTTACCCTCCTCAAATTGCTTGCCTGATATGCATAACAAATTATCCGATCAGTTTTTGAGTTTGGGTTCTGATGCAAATAAGGAGTCCCCTGTTCCTTGCACTTGCGCCATCTCCCCTCCCCTCACAATTTTCGCCCCCACGCCCCTTGTCCTGCTTTGTTCCACCCCCCCAGTTACCTCGACCTCATTGGTGGAGTCTTCTGCCCCTCGATACCTCACCCGGTCTCGCAAGAGGCTTTCATCTTTGGACCAGGTTGGACTGGACATCCTCCACCATCCCCCGGCTACCAAATCCTCCCGAGGTCGTCCTTCTAAACTAAAAATTGCACAAGCTCAAGCGGATGTTGATATTGCTTTGGGAAAGCAATCCATCATTACTGGGGTTCTTAGAGCAAGAACAACCCTACTTGAACCCCTTCCATGAAGATTCTCTCCTTCAATTGTCATGGGCTTGCTAGGCCCGAGAAAAAACTAGCACTCCGTCAGCTCCTCTCTGCGGACTTTTTGGATATCATTTTCCTCCATAAGACCTTGGGACTCACCAGTGATATTGTGAAAACTCTGGAACTATTTCTTCCAGGATGGAATTTCACCGGTTTGGATGCACTCAGCCGTTCCGGAGGTCCGATTTTAGGTACTAATCATCGTTCTATTAAAGTGACCAACAGCTGGGGTGGGAGAGGTTTTATTGGGGTCGATGTACACTCTGCAGAATTTGGGATCCCGCTCAACATTGCCAATATATATGGTCCCTGCCTGAATCGTTCTACTTTCTGGGACCACCTTCTAGATTCGGAGAAATTCTCTGCTTGTAACCTGATTGTAGGTGGGGACCTAAATTTTTCCATTGGTTTCGCCGAATCTTGGGGTCGGCGGGCCCAATCGGACCCTCTCTCAGACTACTTCTCGTCTATCCTGGAACTTCACCATCTGATAGACATCCCTGTTGTGAAGTTACAGGCCACTTGGAGAAATAATCGGGTGGGTGAATATGGCCTGGCTAGGAGGTTGGATCGTTTCTTGGTAAAGGAATAGATCCTGGATTTGGGCCACAATATTCATCAATGGGTGGGCTCCGGAGGGCTTTCGGATCGTCTGCCAATTTACATGGAGATTGGGCGGGGAAGTGACAAGACAAAGGGTCCTTTCAAGTTCGTTTCTACCTGGTTAAATGACGCTTCTTATATCAGCATGGTCACAGATGTTTGGAAAACAAACCCTTCAGGGGTTGGTAGCTCGTTTACATCTATTTTATCAATAACTTAATGGAACTAAGGAAATTCTCTAAAAGTTGGGCCCATCAAAAAAGACTACAGGATGATCTTGCACTGAAACATATTGAGAATGAACTGGAGTTCTTTGAAAAAGAACAAGGGGGTCTTTACAGCTTGGAGGAGCACAAGAATCATATCTCATCCCTCTTCTTGGCTCAAGGTAAAATCCTAAAGGGGAAAGAAGACAAATGGAGATTAAGGAGCAGGGCCATCTGGATCCAAGAAGGCGATGCAAACAAAAAATTCTTTCATAAATTTGCAAACGGGAGGAAAGCTGTCAATACACTCTGGAAAATGCAAGATGATTAGGGAAGGACAACACATACTTCCCCCAGCTCGCTGCTCTCGCTACCTCCCATTTCAAGCAAGTCTACAGGGACCCAGGGGAGATTAATTTAGCTGAGATTATCAGGGTGGCACAACTTTTCCCCCGTTATGTCAATCAAGAAGATGAGGAGGTTCTAATTCAGGAGGTTACTCTGGGGGAACTGGAGGATAACTTAAAAGGTTTCAGCAAGGACAAGAGCCCTGGTCCTGATGGATGGACCATCAAATTTTACCTGGCTTTTTTTTAACTGATTGGACAGGATCTGCTCAGAGTGGTGGAGGAATCTAGAGTATCGGGTCGGATGGAAGCTGTTATCTCCTCCACTTTCATTGCTCTGATCCCGAAGGCAGACAACCCGTCCACTTTCGCTGATTTTCGCCCTATTTCACTTTGTAACTGTCTATATAAGATTATAGCTAAAATTATTGCTAACAGACTGAAGCCCATCTTATCTAATCATATCTTACCTGAACAATTTGCTTTCCTGAAGGATAGACAAATACATGAAGCGATTGGAACGGCTTAGGAGGTTTTACACTCTCTTCACTACAGGAAGGGCAAAGGTATGATGATGAAGGTGGATTTATCTAAAGCTTTTGACCGGGTGAACTGGTTATACTTGAGAACGTTGCTTTCTCACCTTGGTTTCCCTTACATTTTCGTAAAATGGATCATGGGATGTATTTCTAACATTCCTTTCAGTGTTTTGGTCAACGGGAGCGAATCCCCTTTTTTCTTGTCGACTTGGGGACTTAGACAGGGGTGTCCTCTCTCCCCTCTACTTTTCCTCTTAATCATGGAAGGCCTTGGTCGGTTAATCACGGAAGAGCACAGGAGAGGTAGATTTTTTGGCATTAAGATCACAGAGGATTGCACGCTCACTCACTTAATTTTCGTCGATGCTGTGCTGATTTTCCTCAACGGAAGTGTGGGGGATATTACTATGCTCAGAGATATTTTTTCTCTTTTTCAACTGACCACAGGTATGATCATCAATGAAGGAAAATCCTCTTTGTCAGTTGCGGCTTGCACTCAGCATGAAATTCATTATGCACTCCAAAGATTCAATTTTACCTTGCTGGCTCTGGAGGAGGGGCTGAAATATCTGGGATATAAGCTAAAGCCGATTGGTTATAAGATTGCAGACTGGACTTGGCTCATTGTTAAGTTGGAAAAGCGGCTAAATACTTGGTTTTTTAGATTTTTGTCTCGTGCAGGCCGCTTGACTGTCATTAAGAGTGTTCTTGAAGCAACCCCTGTTTATTGGATGTCACTTGCTTGGATTCCCAGGGGCATTCTGGCAAGAATTCAAAATCTTTGCTGCAGATTCTTATGGCGGGCAAACAACTGGGTAGAATTTTTGCTTGGGTCAAATGGGATACCCTCACTCTTCCTAAAAAATGGGGTGGATGGGGACTTAAAAAGCTTGATGACTTCTCCACAGCCCTGGCAGCAAAACTTGGTTAGCAGTTGGTTGCTTCGGACAACCTTTGGACCAGAGTCACCTACTCTAAATATATTGCCCCCACTCATGTTCTGGAATGGATTAGTAGAACGGAAAGGCTCTGCACAGGCATTTCAATTATCTGGAAGGCCGTCCTGAAGGCTTTGGATCCCATTCGTGCGGGCATCACCTGGAGAATAAAATCAGGGAACAAGGTTCGCTTAGGTATTAACCCGTGGATTGGCTGCGGCAATATGCACAGACTACCGACCAAACTCTTATTGTACATGAGGGAACAACACATCACCCACCTTGAACACATAGCAGATGAATTCAACACTACTTTCCTTCAACAGGCATGGAAATCCAACCTTCAGCTCAACATTCCCCCTCAATGGCAGCAACACTGGAGGAACTTCATACAAGCTTTGCTTGAAGCTCATATCAGGCTTACGGGGGTGATGATGAGATCATCTGGGCGCTGGCGAAATCAGGGAGATACACACCAAACGCAGGGTACACTGTTTTGGCGAAACCGCGTAAGCCCCCCGTGCTGCAAAAGTGGTGGAAACACCTCTGGAAACTCAAGGCGCCTCTTAGATCCAAACTTTTATTGTGGTGCATCCTCCGCAACAGAATTCCAACGGGGGACAATCTGATGAAGTGTTCCTTTATGGGCTCTCACTGGTGTCATTTCTGCAAAGGGGAGGGTGAATCTGCTTCCCACATCTTCCTTAACTGCCCAATCATTCGCCACTTCTGGAACCTTGTTTCATCTTTCATTCCTTCTCCTTTCACTTGGCTTCAGGGCACCCTGGACGCGACCTGGAACGATTGGTATTCTTCTGTTTCCCCCACCAAATTGCGGAATCTTCCCTTATTGTTCTGTTGGGCTGTTTGGACCGTAATCAGCTGATATTTCAAAATACACCCCCCCGGCGCCCGGTGGCCTATCATGGCAGCCCTAATCAAAGCTGATTTTGACCTCATCCTGGATGACCCCCCTACTTCTCGCCCTCGCATAATCTCTCCGGTACTTTTTGACCCCTCCCATCCCTAGGCTTTTTTCAACGGGGCTGCACAAGATATTGGGTGTGGGGGGGGGGTATCCTTCACCTTTCAGAGAGTCACTCTTTCAAGATTTCCATGGGTCTGGGGGGGGGCACAAATAATTTTGCCGAACTTTTAGCAGCCTACTACATCATCAGATTTGCATCAGAAAAGAACTGCCAAGCTCTTCAATTGTTTGGAGATTCTATGATTGTCTGCGACTGGCTGAATAAACGTACCTGTTGTTGGTCTTTTTCATTAAGACACATTCTGGATGAAGCTTTAAGACTGATCTACAATTTTGACTCTTTCTCATGCAATCACATCTACAGGGAGCGAAACACTGAGGCTGACCGCCTTTCCAAAGAAGGCGCGAACAGGGGGCAAGGCAAGTGGCTGATTACAGAGCAGATCGACGGAGCTAGTTACCGGTATTATCATAGACCATTTATGGACATAATGGTCTAATTTTTGGACAGTATTTTTATCAGATTTGTACATATTATTTCTACTATGTTGTTTATATATTGTTTCAGGGGCCAATAGGATTGGCTATATCACTCTATTTTGGTATTATCCCCCTGCATGGACCAGATAATACATATTTTGACTGTTTATGACATTTTTATGATTACATCCTGGACTCTATTGGGTCTACTTCCCATATGTTTCACTGGGAATAGCTTTTTGATATTTTCATCTTCTGTTCGATGAAAATATTGGCATATGCATATGCATCTACAAAATGTAATTTCTTCCATAAATGAAATTACGAATTTTTCCATGGAAAAAAAGAGGGCTATACTATTTGGAGGATGCAAACCCAATAGGCGAAGGTTACATTCTTAACTTCGATAGTTGTGATCATTCTTGGAGATTATCTAGCAACAAGGAATTGTTGGAGGGAAAAAACAATAGTAGGAACAAAGAGTCAAACTAACAAACTAGAGACATCAAAGTGGTAGCATTGATCCATTCACGTGCCTATCAATATTAGAAAAACCACACCAACAATTGTAACAAGTTCGACATACATACATAGTCACTAGGTTATGGCTTGAGAAATATTTAAGCAATCAAAGAAAAAATGAAAATGAAGTCTTACAATGGGATACACAATTGGTGCAATAATGGGGGATTAATATCAACTCTAATACTTCATTAAATGAATAAGTTTCTAGCAGATGATATGCACAACATGATTATTTACAACTTAACTGAAAAAATTGAAAGTCTATAATTGTTAGGAAGATGAGGAGATGAATGAGAAGATAATGATATGTTATAACCATTAGCTTATGCGCGTAATGATTTTGTTAGTCCAGTCATGTGAAGACCTATATGGATCTATGACAAAGTGTGTCGAGGTAACTTGACAAGTTAAAATACAACCACAATCTGGTTATTAGAATCAAATTAAAATACTAAAGTACATGCAAGAGATATACTCATTCATTGCATAATGCCAAAATGCCACTTTGAAGCGTGGCTAAGGAAACACACCCATGTTTAGATATCTATTTGACTAAATCTCTCTCATTAATTTGACTCCTCCAATCATGGGCTTAGAAAATCTCTAATTTCATTCAATATTTCTACTTAGGACTTGCCAGTCCCTAATAATTATCCCACTAAAATTTTATTTGGATATGCTCTAAGATGTGTTATTTTCCAACAAAAAATTTCCACTTGACCTTATAACATTTCAAGATTTTGTATATGATTTCCCGTTCTCTGCACTATAGCACTATAATTTCTTCTAGCTTTGTTCTAGTTTCAACAACTAACTTTGAGAAAGTGTAACTTATTCCTCTTTGTCACCTAACATTAATGTAGAGCGTTGTGAAGTGCATGTTGAAGACTAAGTGAAAACAAGCACGATACAATGGTCTAATCATTATGCATTCTCTCCAATCCACTAGATAATCATGGAAGGGAAATATCTTAGTAGCTTGATCTTCATGTCTTGCTCCTTAACCCAATCATTTTGAATGTAGACCCAAACTCTTTGTAAAATTGGCGACTTACAAGATGTTGATCATGCATGGTCTTATGCTTCTAATAACCTCTATGCAAATATTCTTAAAACATGATCATGAAGGTTTCTAAATGTGGTCTATAAATATTATGCCCTATCGATGTGTAACATCTTCCTTTTTTTGTCATCTTTTTGGGGATAGGACTTGAAATGGCCAAAGGATCCTTCAATAAAAACCCAAGTCACACATCAAAAGGAAAAGTGCCTATTGCATTGTACTTTGAACTATTATAATTGAACCACAAATATAGGATGTTGGCATCCCATGATTTTAAATGTTTATGAGTAAAAAGGCGCTAAGATTGAACTATGGTATAATCTACTAAGTCCATCTATCCATCTATATGAGGGTGGAAGACAGTGCTTCTTTTTATTTTGGTGGCCACAATTCTTGTGATGTCTATTAAAAGTAGTTCAAAAACCTATTATCGTGATTCAAGACAATTGATGATAGTAAAACAAAGTGTATCCACACCCTCTCAAGGAATAATTATGCATCCTATTATGCTGAAATCATTTTTTCTCATGTGATCATTGCAACTATTTTGGTGAATTGATCCATGACTACCATTATGTATTAATTTCCCTTATTTTTTTCAATAGAACTTCTAGAAAATACAGTGAGACTCACTCTTATGGTGTGTTTGGGTATTTTGGAAGTATAATGCATTTTCCTAGCTTTCAGTTAATTAGATTTGATATGATACAAAGGGAAAAGTTCTCACAAACATTTCCAATTATCAACACCTTAGATGGTAGAAATAACTTTCCAAATTCATAATTGTCTTCTCCCCTCCAAAGTGTTATGAAAGCTTGGAATCGTTTGCCTCAAACAACAAAACAACCAATTATCTTCCTAAGGAACACAAATAACATTCAATTTGTACAACATCATATCCTTTAATTGGTAGTCATTAGATTTTTCTTCCAATAAGGTCATCATAGAGTCCAATCGGATTACAAAAACGCACATGAAGTCTAGAAAACACGTACAACATTCTCTAAAAGTGTTGAACACAAACTTTTGACCATGTGAATAATGTCAAATCAACTACGAACAATCTATTATTAAAAAAATGTCTAAATTTATGTGTGCTTTGTTTCTAGTACTTAATCACAATATCTAATCATTGCAAAAAGATGATCCACTTAATGTGGTGCACATTCTAAATTTTTCTATTTATTTGGAGGAACTACAGAGACTTATGGTTGTTTTGGATATCTCTTTTATGAGAAAATAATGTTGTTATTGCTTCACTTCTTGAACCAATTCTATTACATACATCTCTTGATTTTTCACTTATAATTTTGAATGGTGCATGAAAAGGTATTAAAGTGTTATATGACAAGTCTTTACTATCATATCAATACTATGCCCATGTCATGTCTAGAGTCACCCAACTTAATCTTGAAGGCTTATTGAATATCAATTGAGCCAAGAACAAGATAAATCACAACTTGATATTTGATCTCTTTGAACACCTTTTACTACATGATAGTCCATCTAAATTAGACTTGGTCGTGGTTCAATGCATTAAGAGGGTGTGCAACATGGCAAAGTTATATGATGATTATCTTAAGATAGTTTGTTGTTCCATGAATCTTCATAAGTTGTTAGTGCCTTGAGAAGGCAACATCAATCCCTCACTTCTTGTCTTTGTCATGTGACTTGGGTAAAAAGTTGGGGCCCCTCCGACTTTGTCGTAAACTCAAGACAACCATTATTTCAAACTTTCATGTCATGACTTGGAGAAATTTTCTCTTTGAGTAAGTCTCTAACTCTTTCAAATCCCATCAACTTCTTAATTGCTCCTGCATCTCTTAGACTATGTTTTTTCACTTAATTTATCTTGAGTGGTCTCTAAGTTCTAAGTATAACAACTTTAAAAAATTAATAGATAGCATGGTATCACATCCTTTAACAAATTCAAAATGCATTATTTCCCAACCATAAAAAAAACTTCAAGATGTAGGATACTTCACAGTCAAAATTATCTTTGTTGCAATAGAACATAGAATCACAATATTTCATGTTTGTAATATAGTGCAATTGATAAAAGAAATATTAGACATTTGAAACTTGGAAATGTTTCAAGTTTGCTTGCAGCCTTCAAAACTCTTGAATATCTAGCGTTTCAGCCTCAAAAAATTTGAAGCCACAATGTATCACAAGCTCAAAAACAAAGCTACAATTTGTTTTAACCGTGAAAACTTTTTAAGGCGTGATACATTGCATGCTTAAGTATTATGTAGGGACCCTCCTAAGTACTCAGTTAATTTTATTTTAATTTATTTATTTCTTCATTTTTATACTAATGGTGACATGCATACAAGGAATCTTATCAACAAAATAAATTGTATATCCCAAAGTCACATAGTTATAAAAATATTAAATAGTAGTAGATGCTCTTTTTAAATTAATTCATCCATTGATTGAGTACAACCCTCATAAAGGATTAGATTATACACATAAAAGTAACTCAAGATACATATACCATAAATTAGGAATTTGTAATTATGAAGCATTCCTTCAAACTTATACAATCAATAACTAGGCATTAATAATATATTAAGATCTTCGTAAAGGCTACTACATAGCACATGAGAACTGATAAATATGCATATAGAAAACTTCCTAAAATTCCATCGATATCTTTCACCAAGGGGATTGAACTTGAAATTCGGATTTGTTGATTCCTTGTGCTCTCTTGATGTAGTCCTCGTGCACATGTGGAATTTATACATCCCGATTGAACTTCATTGACTTACTGGTTGACTTCCCAATATTTCCTTTGGTACTCTTCTTCCCCATTGACCCCTAAATTGCGATGGGGTTGTATGGAAGAAGGAAAACACTACAAAGTAGAAGAGAACACTCAACCTCAATAGTTTCCCGAGTCATGGATCCTCCACTTCCACCAAACTCACCACATAGCTCAATAGTCACTCTTAGTACACAATGGCATTAAGATAGTCATGCAATAATAGGGTAAAGAGAGAGTCCCTTTCTCATATATTGCTCCTTGTTTTATAAAAGGTTTCAATAATGGCACTTTTCACCTCATGCCAAATAATTGTTTTATTTATTCCAATATTTTGATTATTCATCTATCCAGGTGTCAGCCTCTCGCCAAAGCTCTCCTGAAATTATTTTCTTAATTTCTTATGAAAAGGTTATTTTCCCTTACTAAAAAATGTTTCCTTATTTCTTCTCCTAGTTATCCCTTGATCCCAATTTATACTCCCTATTTTGTGTTCATTATCTTAAGTCAATACGTAGGTATCATATTTTTTTCTCCAACTAATCCCTAATTTTTCTCAAGTTAAAATCTTACTTGGATATTTTTGTGCTATGTTTTTTCCACATGGAGGTTCTCTCATGAAATTCAATTTCACAAATTTTAAATTATTATTCATTAATTTCATGCACAACCCCATTTTCTTAGGGAGAGTAAATTGTCATTGGATTAGTGTTTTTATTTTAACTATATGTCCCCTTTTCCCTTTGTTATTAGAACAATTTAGATTTCTAGAAGTTATTTATATATACTTAGAAGTTATATGTATTTAGGGTTACTTATTCGATTCAAATTTTATAATTATATATATTCTCCCTTTCCCCAAAGTTTACTTCTGATTTGATTTTCTCAAAACCATCTTACCTACATTATGTGTGTTAGTGCTTATCATGGCATGAGCATGAACCATCATTTACCTTCCATCTTTTTCCTCATGCCAAGGGTGCCAAGTCAATCATACCCTTTAAGAACTTATTTTCGAAGTTCCAAGGGTGCCACGCCACTTTCTCTCCATGAATCCACAAATAAGAGGAGAAACTGGCCATGGCAATGGATACCATTGTCATCTCCTATGTTTCCCTCTATGGTGAGACTTATGGTGTTGGGGATCAAGGAATCCACCTTATTGTGCCCCCTCATAAATCCTCATGAGCGACCAAATCCAAGGTCCACCCTCATGACATCGTGGGCTTCAAGATGAAGGCCTCCCAATACCTTCCAGCCCAAGTCACGGAAGGAGAAGGTGGAATTAGGGACATTGTCCCACCCATCCCATGAAGCTCCATATGTCATGTACAACCCCATCACCCATGTGTGAGTCGTTTGACCAAACAACTAACTTGTGCCTGCAACTACCATCATGACATTAGTAACCATAGTATTAGTTAAAACTTGAATTTTAATATCAATAGTATGCAAACGATCAAACCAAAGGTCATTCACTCATCACATGCATGTGTATCCATATGGCCTTCTACCACACTCAAATAACCATTAGTAACATCAATTCATAAGGTTAGTCCTTGATATAAATGCACATGCTAGAAGGTCATTATAACATAATCGCTAACTAGAATCAAGAAGATAGTCCTCAAAATATATATACGTGGTAGAATATAATTAAATCATCATTTTGATTACACATAATCATCAAATAGGTCCATCACAATCATTATCACAACAAAAGATAACATCAATTTGGTACATCACAATTACCATCACGTCCACTAATAATAATAGTAAAATAACTTGATCCTCGACTTGAGGTCCTCAAAGAATAATGTATGTGCCATAAGGTTGTATCAAGGTTAAGATAATGTCAAAGTCAGACAACTAGAGTAGGGTACTACAAATGTGACGTGTTGAGGCATACAAAAGTTGCAAGGTATGAAACATTGTGACATTGAAAACCTCCAATGGTGCAATAGCAAAAACATCACTCAAATCAAATACTTTTCATGATGTGACACATTGCATAAATAAACAGTTTCTTAAAATGCAGTAAGCTGCAATTTGAAATATTTTTCCCAAATGGGAGATGCACTATTTGACCTTCTCAAATGGTTAAAAGGGGGTAAAAGGGTCCACTTCTCTTTATAAAAAGGAAATAGAGGGTTTTTATCTCTCATTTTAAATTATGCTAATATCATTGGAGTGATTTACCCAATAAATGATAGCAAACAACATAAAGATTCCCTTGTCATGAGAAATCAAAGAGGTCATTTTCCATCTTTCCAACACTCTCTTGCTTGTTGCTAGTTGTCCATTATTCCAAGTAAGAAATGCTCCTCCCAAGTCAACTTTATTTTTCATTGCCTCCAAATATCATTTATCTTTAGGTTCTCTTGTTTCTCCACCTAGCCAATAAAAGATTCAACATCCACATTGAAACACATACACTTTAGCATGACTACACAAAAAAGAAAAATAAATAAAATAAACCTTTAACCTCCTTCATCAAGGAAATTATTGTAACAATATTTTTTGATCATGACAAAGGGGAAAAACTGGGAAAATTTGGGAAATTTCTGCCAATAAATTCTCTGTCATACCAGTAACTAACAATTCATGGAAAATTCACACATTTTAATGATGATACCTCATCAAATATCCCAATACCAATCTACTTCATGGTAACCAAAAATAAAAATTGGTTTTATCTCACAATCATCACAGGAAACCCAAAAGTTAGTAGGCCCTAATTTTTGAAATTATCACTTTCTTCTCAACATGGGTTTTCTCATCATTTACTGCTACTTTCAAGCCAAAGCCTATAATGTTTGATCCAGAAGGTCAAGAATGGATATAAGGTGGAATTACACAACACCAAAATATATGGGTCAAATCACTTCTCTAGAAGTTAGTTAGTTAGTTAGTTAGTTTTTTTTTTTTTTTTTTTCCAAAAGAAAAAAACCATAAGTTCATTCATTATAGTAATGATAAAATTACATTATGCATATGCACACTCTAGGTGAATTTCGAATAAAGCTAGTTGGTTAAATGCCTGTAGCCATCTTAAAACATGATTTTTTTCTTTTTCTTTTAGCAATAATGTATTGTCTGCTAGAGAGAAACCACAAATTCTACATGCATGTATAAACTATCTAAGAATTATGGACATCATAAAAAACTGATCAAAACTGATTGTAAAGTTATTGCTAAGTGTTGGTCCTTCCAACTCCAAATTGTAAATCTTGATAGGGCCTGTGAACGAGAACTATAGTGGTAATATCCTCATGTTGTTCCAAAACCTCCCAAGGCCATTCTGCCATTAACAATCCTTCTTTGGAAAGGTGATATGCTTCATTATTTCTCTCCCTATAGATGTGAGAGCATGAGAAAATGAAGAAAACTTTTTGGATGCGAGCTTCTTCTAAAATAGGCTTGAGAGTAATATTCCTGCAATCTTGAATTTTATTGATCCAATTTATTACCAACATGGAGTCCCCATATAGTTGGATATGAGTATAGCCCTTAGCTAAGGCAAAAAGGAGCAATTTTTTGCAGGCCAAGAGTTATTTCATATTGTTAAATATTGAACCAAACCCCATATTCACCTTGAAAAAGTGTGAGTTTGAGAGGAACATAATGAATCGCCCTCCACTATTTTGTCCTGAGTTGTAAGATGCACCATAAAAAAATATCCCAAGGAAAGCAACAATCAATATTTTATGCAATAATAATTTTTGGAGGGGCAATCCATTTTTCCTAACATAAATGTTCTAAAATTCCCATTGTTTCAACAACAAAGTGTTAAGGGATAGAAGGTTTGTCCTAGAATATGTCTTTGTTTTGAGAAACCATACTCCCTAGCATATAATCAAAGGCAGATCCTTGAAAGCACGATAGGACGGATTGGAGAGTCAATTCCTTGAAGCCCCCTCTAGATCCTCCCCAACCCATAGCCCTGTTTGACCTGTGACTTATTTGCATACATGCTAAACCTATTGGAAAAAAGGGCAGGTCATGAAAATATGCTTAGTTGATTCTTTGTCATTCTTGCACAAGGAACACCAACTAGGCCCAACCAAAAATCTTTTCTAAAGGATGTCCCACATGGGCGCTTTATTTTCCAACAAGCACCACATGAAGAGTTTGGATTTTACAGGACATTTAGTTGTAACCACCCCTCCCACATTTACCCAATTTCATCGGTTTGCCAAGGTAAACATGAGACAAAGAGTTACTATGACATGACCCAACCTGCAAGCTCCGGTTAAGGAAGTGGGACCTACAAACTAACCACAAACTAGCAACTCACAACATCCCTCAAGGGTAAAAGACACTCAGGGGGGAAAGAACCACCCTAGGTGACCAAACCATGAGCAGAGGCTCCGTTTCACTGACCTAGGCTCCCAACCGCATGAATGACAAGGCCTGGGTGCGGTTGAAGGCCTCCAACCACATGCACAACACTGCCTAGGTGTGGTTGTAGCCCCAAATTTCTAGTTCAGAGGGTGCGATCCCGAGATCTGAGGCACAATACTAGGCCAGCCTCCAGACCACTGCCCAGAAGTGCCTAAGACTTTCCAAAATCATAATAGACATGACAACAAAGCTAAACATTCAAACTTGAGTCACAAACTTCACCTAGACTTCCTAGAACACACTAGACATTTTGTCAAACACATGACCAACGTGTAAGATATAGGTCATGAATGAATATATGATCATAATAGTCTGAGATTCATCTAAGGATCACCAAGAATGCCCTATGCCCTCTCCACATAGTTGCAATAATACTTATTAGCCCATACATCCATCAACCAATCAATAACTAAACCATTCGTGACAAGAGCCATAATTAACATACATCAGGTAACGAACAAATAACTAGTACATAAATAGCATAGGAACCATGGCAACTCAATCATAATATCACCAACATAATCACTACAAATATACATAAATCACAATATGAAGAATAACTCTTATTAACATATGAAAATTCCAACCAAGTTAGAGACTTTGATATACCACTCGACCATAGATTAGGCTGAACAAAATATCTCTTTCAGCCAATCACCCCAATGCCATATTCCAAGCATGAATGTGGGATCTCATGGAATAAACCAAAGAAAACCAAGCCAGGGATTCCAAAAGCCAAACTAATGAGAAATCTAGGGCATCAATAGTTAGGTGATTTCTCTTTAATTAATAACTTCTTGTGCTCTCACTCTTTGAGAGGAAAACCCACACAAATTATTCTTATAGAGATTCCAATTGACGAATACCGAGACCAAAACCCTTGACCTAGTTGCCAGTCCAAGACCAAGACATAAGTTCTCTTGACGGTCTTCTACTCTTTTCCTCTTCTTGATTCCTCTTCCACTTCGACTTTCTTAACACTGAGACTACATCACTGAGACATTCACCTAGACCTCATGAACTGTAATGATACCCAAACTGTGATATCACCAAGACTGTGACTTGAGTGAGGTTAAGAATGTGATAGCACCGACACAGTGAGGGGATGCCACTGAGGTATCACTGAAACCTTTTCTAAATTATATTCTCCAATCCGCACCGTGACCTCTGCAATTACACTGAACTATAGATTCTATACCCTTGTATGAATTATTTTATGGCACTGAAACTTATCCTCTTTGAGATCGAAACATGTCACTGCAATATCCTATCTAAATTATAGAGGTATCCAAATTGTCACTGTATTTTTGTCACCCAAATTCCAGAGGTCCAAACTTGTTGACTGTAATTATCCACTTGAAATTTCAGAGAGATATCCGAACTTGGTGCACTGTGGAATAGGCCAATGTCCCTATATATAGTAGTCTATCCATCATAAATAAGATGACATGACCTTATGAAGGGATGTGTCTCTAATTAGGTGAGCCGACATTGGCCTTTTACTCTATCTTGAGGCCGATTTGAAGAGGAGAACTTGTGCTTGTCTTTGGAGGGCTTCTTGACAATTCTATAGACTCATACACTTGTAATATGCCCAAGAAGGTTTATTCATACATGACATTGACTCTTTTTTACTTTAACGACAAATCCTAAAGGCTCTCAATGGGAGCCATCTAAAAATAAAATCTCTTGCTCATGAAACCCATGAAGCAAGCATTACAATAATAATTTTATTTTTCTTCTTTTCATCATTTAAAGAAATCACAATTACATGTCATTATGAAGACCAAACCTAGTTACACTTTTCAACACCCCCTCTTAACTAGGGAGGTATGCATAATGTTACTTTTTCATTCTTAATCTGAATAATTTCTCATAAGAAGAATCGGATTGGTAACCCATATGTATAACATAATAGCAACCAACATTGTCACATAGCAAGGCCTTGACTAACAACTCTATCTCTCCACAAGATCTGAGCTCAATGTTGGCAAGACCAATGATTTATAGATACTCTCATCATTGTCTCTCTCAAAACACACCCCACCCGGGTTCTCATGGTGTGTTCAATCATGACTATTCTGATCTTGGATTCCTAGTCCTCAAAGAATATCGGTCCTCTATGACTACTCTTATCTTGGATGCCCTATCTCATCCTCAAAGAGTATCAAAAGCCAAATGTTTACCCAATCCTCCATTCTTCCTTCCCAGTGAAGACAAGAATGATATGTCTATCCCTCCCTCTTAATTAGGGAGGACATATCTATTCCAATAAAGGAATATACTCATTCCTATGGAAGGAATGTACCTAAGCTCCCTCTTGGCTTAGTAATTTTGCTTCCAAATTTCTACCAAATAAGAACTTGTTCCCAGACTCCCTCTTAATTAGGGACCTACAAAAACTCCTCAGGTGGAGATGACGGGACAATCAACTGCTTGAAGAAATCCTTCCTTTGATGTCATGAATTTCTTTGTCACAGAGTCTTCATCTTTTGGGACTTCTACATAGGGCACAAACCATCCATCACTTTCATTCACGAGACAATCATTGTTGATTTTTGTGTATCTTGGGAGGTACTCCAAGCCCTAGTGTTTGAGGGTTGGAGGTCAAAGTGCCACAAGTAAGCTTGTGGACTTAAAACCCAAGCTTGGGGTTTTTGCACCCAATCGTGTTTGGGGCAATTCTGGAGGCACATTTCTACATGTGATGGCATGAGTTGATAGAGGGTAGAAAGGAGAATCCAATGCTTTGAGAATCGTTGAATTATGAGTTGTAGAAGTGGAGAAATGAATTTTTGAAGTTGACAAGTAATTATTGGTTTTCAAGTCATGTAGGCTTGAAGTAAAATTTGGCCAATAGATGTGTCCCTTCACAAATTTGTACCCTCATTTGGATATCAAAAGAGGGTGAATTGATGTGTTTTAGTCATCCATTGGTGCAATGTCTCTTCTGGAGAAAGGAGCTCTGAAATCGCAGAAAAGGAGGAGGCCTAGACAACGTGAAAGAAATGGATCTGAAGTCTGCTACAGGACGCCGAGTGGATGAGGAAAGTGTAGATTGTCTTTGGGCTAGAACAATGGGTAAAATAGGGGCTGATTTTGTTGTGATGAGGGTCAAGGAGGCTAGCTGTCAAGCCGAGTTCCTAAGGAGCAAAACATTGATGTTTGGAAGGTGTTTGGGCATTGTTTGGAGAGTGTTAGTGCTAGAGGAGGATTGTTGTGCTAGGATGCACGCTGTAGCACACAGTCAAGAGATGTGTAAGGGTTGTCAAGGGTAGACTATGCCCTAAAAGAGGTAGCGTGGCAAAGGAGGTGCCTTCTTAAGGTATGCCGGAGCCCTGAAAGGGATTGTTTGTTGACTGTTAGGTGGAGTTAGGGCTGTAGCACATGCCCTAACCAAAATTGTCACAACAATGAAGTCAAACATCATTACAAAAGTATATTTGGAGGGATGTTGGGTCAAAGATATTGACCAGAGCATGGATCAATTGATGAGAAGCTTATTGGAGGCCTTAGGAGTTGTTTGGAGGATCCCACATGGATTGTTGGGAGGCCTACCAAGCAGACAAGGTGACAACATGCACATCAGATTGGAAGGCAAGAGGACATCAATAAGGAGTGTTGCAAATGTTCCCTTGGTTGATGAGTTATTGGTGTCTTAGGAGAGGACAAGTTGTTGATGCCTAGATTTGTACAATAGATCCTCTGTTATAGGGAAAAGGTTGGATTGGTGGAGTTTATGGTTAGCCATGTGTAAGGGTCTCCTAAGTGCAGGGATGCCCTAAATAGGTGCAGATGTTACAACGTGGACTTGGTCTCTCGTGGACTGTTGGAGGGAAGTGTGAAAGAAGACCAAGTGTGGATGAGATTGGGCACTTATGATTTGCTGGAGGATAGCGTGATAGTGTCCAAGTTAGAGTTTAGTGACAAACACCTTGATGGAAAAAGGTAGTTCCGAGAGAGGCCGTTCTTGAGCCCAAGGGTTGATGAACCAAAGGAGCAATTTTCGAGCCTGAGACTTGTGTGTGGACAAGGACTTCTACAGCAGATTATGGGAAGCCCCCTAGCCCATGTTCATTGTGGGAGATGGACTTCTTGCAGTGATAGGTGGCAACCCTCCATGCCCTATGTTGGTTCTCATCGGAGCAACGCAGGAAGAACATAGTGGGTTGAAGTCCTTGAGTAACTGAGGAGCAACAATGGGGAGATTGAGAGTTGTTCACAAGTGGATATGTGAACAACTCGAAAAGAGTCTTGATGTGTTGATGTGTTGATGGACGAACAATCAACCAGTGAGTAGATTAGATAGCCGAGATTCAATGGCCAGATGGACTTGGAGCATTGATAGAGGCAAGAGTTGTAGATCGGAGCTGAAGGACCGGGCAGGTATAAGGTATGACTGAGAGGAGCTGAGAGAGGGCACTACATTAGTGAGATGGTTAGACTATCTTGTTGAGGGCAGATTGGTCATCAATGGACTGACACCAAGTCCTAGTTTTGTATCTTGTATTAGTGGATGTATGAGGGCCATTATCCCTAGTACGTGAGCCCTAGACTATTCTATTATATTAGTTGGATTAATATAGCGAAGTTGGGTTGAAAATTGTAAAATGTTGTCTATATTTTGTGCATGTGTGATTTACTGCTATTTTATTCCACTGTGCAAAGAAGTTTATGGTTGAAATTCTTGGTTTGGTAGCGTCAATGATTTTAAGACTCTAAACTAAACCCAATGATCCAACATCTTTTTCTTATAGATGTATTAAATAATTACATGCATAAATTGTAGCTTAAACATAGAAATTTGATGTGCACATGAGAGAAGAGGAGAAACACATAAAGCATGAAAGAAGACAAGAAACTTGATAATGGAGTTCATTCGACTTGGACTACGTGTCTGGGCCCTGCTCGATCAATGGGGAGGCCTTCATTTATTAAGTGGCATGATAAAGAAGAGTACAAGCATCAGTTACAAAAAAGGAGTTTTATACCTCCAAACTGAAAAATGGCCGAAAAATGCAGAACTCTGTTGGAGAAATGGACAACACCATTGCTTTCGTGTCGTCGAGAAATGTTGAAACCATATAAAATTTGTCTAAATCTGACAAAGTGAAAATCTGGTCTACCTGCAAAATAATTGCCTCGAACTACGTACGCTCTCCTCCTCTGCCTAGGCGTAATGATGAACTGAGTTTAAATAAAAAATGGCAGGCAGACTTCTCAAGAACTATGTTGGGCAGAGTGGTTACGGAGGAGGTCGGGCGGTCAAACCACGCCCCCTCCTTTTTTTACATAACCAAAATTTTATTTTTAAAAGGGGGTCGGGCTGGCCCACCATGGGTGACCCGCCCACCCCACCTACTGTCGACTCCAATGGTTGTATCCTTATTAAATGGGTGGATTTGGATGTTGGGTCTGTGCCCCAAGGGCCAGCCAATGTTTTATGGTAACGGACCAACCATAAACCACGAGTTCCATCGGTTATGCCCAGTACGGAGAGGAGGGGCCAGGGGTAGTGGCCCACCCCTCCATTAATAGTTGTTGATATGGATTGGGGTGGCGGGGTTGGTGGACCGCCACCCTTTTTTTAATAGTTTTTTATTACAAAAAAAAACAAAAATGGGCATTTTTGAAAATCCAGATTTTTGACCGAAGGAGTCATTTTAACGAGGTGACAATTTTGCCCAGAATCTGGCCGGAGTTGGTCGGATTCCGTCCGCCGGAAAAAGTCCAAATTGTGTCTCCATTAATCCTGCCCAGTTAGCAAAATTCAACCAAACTTTGACTGCCTCTATCTCCTTCATCTGGACTCGGATTAGAGTGTCGTTAGCATCGTTGGAATCAGGGCAACGAGCACTTCGATCTGATGTCAAGTTAATAATCTTTTCGCCACTTTGAATTTTGAGCCTTTTCCATGCCACTGGTATTTGGAGATCCACTTGGATCAATCCTCCCCATTGAGGAGCTTTTGGACCGCCAAAAGCTTTATCAATCAATTGGCAAGTGAGGGAATTGTTCCCTCACTCTTTCTTTTCCTAGCCATTTTTCCTTGCTAGGGTGCATCCCCTTGAAACCAACTCGAAGGTATTCCACATCTCCCAGTCGTGAAGTCCTGGTTCTTCTGTCAAGGATGATGTATTTAGGTAAATCATCGAGATATTCTGGTGCAAAGTCATCAACTATAGGAACTGTGCCCACCTCTTCAGTGTCCATAATCAATGGTGGCTCATACAGCTTTAAGTTTTCCACATTCACTATGGAGTACATTTGCATATATATCTGAAAATCGAGATGGAAGGCATTGTTTCCAATCTTTTCCAAGATGGTGAATGGACCATACCGGATTGGTTGCAACTTCTTCCCTTCTCCCATCATCCTTTCCTTGCTGATATGGAACCACACTTTGTCGCCCACTTGAAATTGATGGTCGACTCTGTGTTTGTCATGTCGAGCCTTGTACCAGGCTTGAATTTTCTCCAATTTCTCCTGTACTACTTGGTGAATCAACTAGATTTGATGAATGAACCACTACGCTTTGTCCCTGTCATCACGTCCACTAGAGTCGTCTTCCCTTCCAAAGACTATATCAAAAGGGTCTTTTGGCAGGTAGCCAAAACATGTCTCAAATGGTGAACGATGCGTAGATGAGTGCATTGCTCGGTTGTAGGAATGCTGCACATATGGAAGATGCTCATCCCACAACTTAGGATGTTTCCCACAATAGCCTCGCAATAAGTGTACTACGGTGCGGTTGACAACCTTTGTCTATCCATCAGTCTGTGGATGAAATTTCGTGCTTCTCTTCAACTTGGTGTCCATCATCTTTCACAAGCTGGTCCAAAAATATCTGAGAAAGCAAGAGTCCCGATCTAACACAATTGATGTGGGCAACCCAAAATGGACCCAAACATGCTGAAAGAAGAGATAAGCAGTTTGCTCTGCAGTGATCTGCTTCTTACAAGGCATTAAAATACACATATTACTAAAATAGTCAACGACGACATACAAATAGTCGTGACTTTTTCTAGACAAAGGCAAACCTCCTACAAAATCCATTGACACACTTTCCCATGGATGACTCGGAGTAGGGAGTGGTGTGTAGAGTCCAAGTTTTCTATTAGAGGGCTTTGAAACAGAACACATCACACATCCCTTTACATAGCGAGTCACAATGTTCGCCAAAAACAAAATCTTTGTACATGACATAAAGTTTTTTCAACACCAAAATGACTAGACACACGGGAGGTGTGGGCCTCCCGGATTACATGTACCCTTTCCCCTATGGGTATGCATAATTTTCCAAGGTGATACAATAGTTTCCCATGCAAGTGATAGTTGTCCACCTGTGAACCATGGGTTAGTTTTGCATAAATCTCCTTAAAGTCATCATCGTTAGCATATTGTTTAGCATAACTTTCAAAAGGTAACGAAGCATTATGCAAAATAACAGAAGCAGAAATAGGAGGGAGAGATAACATATCGGCCACTTTGTTGCTAGTGCCCTTCTTATACTTTATTACCAGATGAAATTGTTGAAGAGAACCCATCCACTTGAAATGACGAGATTGCTGCAACTTGGTTTGTGACTAAAGATACTGCAAGGGCTGATGATCCGTATGGATGATGGTCTCCTTGCCGATCAGGTAGTGTTTCCACTTTTTCATACTCTGGACCAAGGCATATAACTCCTTGTCATAAGTGGGATAGTTTATCACAGCCTGAGAGAACTTCTCTGAATGGTAACATATCAACTTCTTTTGCTGCATCAGTACAGTTCCCATGGCATATCCATTGGCGTCTGTCTCGATCTCGAATGGCTGTTGGAGATATGGTAAGGCCAAGACCGGTGCGGTGCTGATATTTTCTTTCAATGTTTCGAAGGACTTTTGTTGCTTTCCTCCCCATTGAAAGACTTGCTTTACACTTGTTAATGTGTGTAAAGGTGCCGCAATAATAGAGAAATTGGCAATAAATATCCTCCAATATTGTACTACACCCAAAAAGCTGTGAACCTCGGTTACACTAGTAGGCTTAGGCCAATTTACAATTGCTTCAACTTTAGAAGGATCAATTTTTAGCTGACTATGACCAACAATATGACCTAGGTAAACCAAAGAGGTTTTCCCAAACTCACACTTTGACAATTTTACATAGAGTTTTTCTTTTTTCGATACATCAAGCACTTTCTTCACATGGCATACATGTTCATTCCAACTTTTATTAAAGATAAGAATATCATCTAGATATACAAGAACAAATTCATCAATGAAAGGCATAAAAAGATCATTCATGACCCTCAAGAAAGTGGCTGGAGCATTGCAAAGTCCGAATGGCATCACCATCCATTCGAACAACCCCTGTTTGGTCTTGAAGGCGGTTTTCCACACATCTTGCTCTGCAATTCGGACCTGGTGATAACCACTACGCAAATCCAGTTTGGTGAAATAGATATCATTCTTTAACTGATCTAAAAGTCATCAATGCGGGGAAGAGGGTAACGATTTTTCACCATGATTTTGTTTAGTGCTCCATAATACAGGCACATCCTCCATGTGCCATATTTCTTCGGCACTAAGACAATCGGTGAGCCGCATGGAGAAGTGCTTGGTCTGATGACCCCTTGGTTCAATAGTTCCTGCACCTGCTTTTTGATCTCCTCCATCTCAATGGTCGACATCCTATACATGCCAATATTTGGTAAAGGAGTGTCATGCTGCAAATGGATCTCATGTTGGATTTCCCTCTTCGGAGGTAATCCCCTTGGTTCCTGAAACATCTCATTATAGTTAGAAATTAATTCACATAATTCTTTTTTATGCACATGATCACAACCCTGGAAAGCATCAGATAACTATGCATCTTTACCCCTTACAACCATAAGCATGCAACCCTTACAGGAATTCACCAACCTCTTCATTTGTCCTGCACTTACAAGGCTAGCATTGATTTTAGTTTGATGAGCCTTTACAATATATTCGACCCCATCTTTTGTGATTTGGTATTTGTTTTCATGACAGAAGAAGATTTCCTTTCTATCATATAGATATGGACTCCCTAACACCATGCCACAAATATCCAATGGTATCACATCAAGTTTTACCTCATCCATTAACTTAGAAGCGCTCACAAATTTAACCTTGCACTGCTTAGTTACATTTAGTTTTTCTTTATTATGTATCCATCCAAGTGGGTAAGGTTTTGGACGTGGTTGGGTTTTAAAGCCTAGCTTCTTTACCAAGGACTCTGAAATTAAGTTTGCTTGGGATCTGGTATCAAATTGAGTTTCCACTTTTGTATGATTTATGATAACTCTAATATGAAATAGCTCAATTCTCTTTCATTCATTAGGAAGAGACTCATCTATTGAACTAGTGCCTTCATGTGATTCAGAATTAACATGAGGTGTAAGAGTACCTTTTGTTCTTGTTGTTGTGACCAACGCTTCATCTCTGGAATCAGATCCAAGGTCTTCCTGCACAGTTGCCATTGTCTTCTTCTTGCCTTTTCCTCCATACTTCTTTGGTCTCTTTTCCGGGTACAATTTCCAACAATGATCGTCGTCATGACCTTCCTTTTTGCAGTGAGTGCAATAAGGTCTTTCTCCTTCATCTTTCTTGGTTGATGTTGTCCTCTTCTCCTTTCCTTTTCCTTTCACTTTGAGTTTTCCATTTGAAGGTTTGAAAGGTGGTTTCTTGAAATGATCATCTCTTTCATTTTTGCCCCTGTTCTCAAGATGAATGGCCTTTACACTTGTCGAGTCAATAGCAGTCAATTCAAACAATAATAATTAATGTCTAAGGTAACTATGTAATGATCCAATACACTTAGTTACTACCTCAAGTGAGTCAAGTGCAATGCCCAAATTAAGTGCTTGTTTTCTAAACTCCTCTGCAAAGCTTTGAACATCCTGACCTCTACCTTGCCTTAAGTATTGCCAATCCATTAAGGCTTTTTGCTTATAACCCAAGGGATAAAATTGTTCATTTAATGCAGAAATGAAACGAGGCCATGAGGAAAGAAAATTACCCACACTCTTACTGCTTCGCAATTTTCTCTCCCACCAGATGAGAGTGGTGCTACTCAGCTGAAGAGAGGCCAACTAAATCTTTGCCTCGTCCTCTTCGATCTGCTGAATCCTGTAGTAGATTTCAATCTCCCTAATCCAATTGTTAAGCTTTTCTGCATTACTTTCATCGTTAAACATGGGACGATCAAATTTGACATCTAATTTAAAGAAAGGTTTCTTAGATGCATCCCTTGAATTTCTATGATGATGGTGATGAGAGGAAAAAGAACTTTCACTCGTGGAAGAAGATGGAGGGGGTTCTTCTCCACCATTTCCATGCACTGAACCTTGTTCTTCTAGATTTCTCTCTTCCGCTTTCTCTAGCCTTGAAAGCAATTGACCGACATTTTCTGCCATTATATAGAAGGTTTTGCGGAAATTGCGCTCCTCTTCATGATGAGCCTCTTCATCTGCCATGTTTCTCCTTCGATGTGCACACCCCGCTTCGGGATCTAAAGACTTTAGTTTCCCTTCACCTCTTCGGAGCCTGTTTCTTGTTAGCATACAAACATGCAATTCACATCTATAAATACCTGCTTTGATACCACTTGATCCAACATCTTCTGCTTATAGATGTATTAAAGAATTACATTCATAAATTGTAGCTTAAACATAGAAATTTAATGTGCACATGAGAGAAGAGGAGAAACACAGAAAGCATGAAAGAAGACAAGAAACTTGATAATGGAGTTCGTCCGACTTGGACTACGTCTCCGGGCCCTACTCGATCAATGGGGAGGCCTTCATTCATTAAGTGGCATGATAAAGAAGAGTACAAGCATCAGTTACAAAAAGGAGTTTTATACCTCCATACTGAAAAATGGCCAAGAAATGCAGAACTCTGTTGGAGAAACGGACAACACCATTGCGTTCGTGGCATCGAAAAATGCTGAAACCATATAAAATTTGCCAAAATCTGACAAAGTTAAAATCTGGTCCACTTGCAAAATAACTGCCTCGAACTACATGCGCTCTCCTCCTCTGCCTGGGGACACTGATGAACCGAGTTTAAATAAAAAATGGTAGGCGGACTTCTGAAGAACTCCGTTGGGTGGAGTGGTTACAGATCCATTTGTTACGGAGGAGGCCGGGTGGTCAAACCCCGCCCCCTCCTTCTTTTACATAACCAAAATTTTATTTTTAAAAGGGGGTTGGGCTAGCCCGCCCTGGGCAACCCACCCACCCCACCTACCGCTGGTTCCAACGACCGTATCCTTATTAAATGGATGAAGTTGGTTGTTGGGTCCGCGCCCCAAGGGCCAACCCACATTTTATGGTAACGGCTTGGCCATAAACCATGGGTTCCATCGGTTATGCCCAATACGGAGGGGAGGGGCTAGGGGTAGTGTCCTGCCCCTCCATTAATAGTTGTTGATACAGATTGGGGTGGCAGGGTTGGTGGCCTGCCACCCTTTTTTTAATAATTTTTTGTTACAAAAAAACAATATGGGCATTTTTGAAAATCTGGATCTTTGACTAAAGGAGTTATTTTAACGAGGCGACAATTTCGCTCGGAATCTGGCCGGAGTTGGTCAGATTCTGTCCACTGGAAAAAGTCCAAATTGTGCCTCCATTAATCCTACCCAATCAGTAAAATTCAACCAAACTTTCACTGCCTCTATCTCCTTCATCCAGACTCGGATTGGAGTGTCGTTCACACCTTTGGAATCAAGGTGACGAGCACTTCGATTTGATGTCAAGTTAATCATCTTTTCGCCACTTTTAATTTTGAGCCTTTTCCATGCCACTGGTGTCTGGAGATCCACCTGGATCACCCAAGGTCATGGAAATTGAACATGGTATTAAAGCATGTCTGAGATACTTTGAGGAACAGTGAATCAGAGTGTGCACAATGAAGCAACTCAGAGGGAGTTGTGGGTGTCTAGATCATGGAGCAGAGAGTTCAACTGAAGACATGGAGATGTGGTCTGGATAAATTACATGGTGAGATGGGATGGGAGTTCTGGTGGATTGGTGGTGAGCCTGGTGAACAACAGTTTGTTGTAGGGTAGATTGATGATCATGGACTTCTGCTGATTTGTCATGGATGGTTGGGACAACTCGAGGGTTTCTTTGGCATGAACGAGAATAAGTTAATCAAGATGGATTCATGTGATGGGCTATAGGTTGACAAGCTAGAATCTTCATCGAATCGTGATGTTGCATGTTAGAGATTGGAAGGATTTGCATGAGTGGTATTTGATCTAGGAGAATGAGTGCTTGCAGGACTGAGCCAGTGGAGATCGTGTAGGCTTAGAGGGAGTCTAGCCTCAGAGGCAGAATCCCTATGGAGGTATGGGATCTTCAGGTTCAGATGTGATGTGGCAGAGGCACTACCAAGATTTATGGACTCATCTACAGGGTATGTTGCAGTGATGAGTGCTAGAAGGGTTAATGTCATCGCCGGATGATGTTTACTTCCTAGTCTTGGAAGTACCTCCCTTGCCAAGAGGGAGTGTAAATTTTTGTGTAGCTTGGGAGGTACTCCAAGCCCTAGTGTCTGAGGGTTGGAGGTCAAAGCACCACAAGTAGGCTTGTGAGCTTGAAACCCAAGCTTGGGGATTTTGCACCCAATCATGTTTGGGGCAATTCTTGAGGCACATTTCTACATGTGATGGCATGAGACAATAGAGGGTGGAAAGGAGAATCAAACACTTCAAGAATCCTCAAATTTCGAGTTGTAGAAGTGGAGAAATGAATTTTTGAAGTTGACAAGTAATTATTGGTTTTCAAGTCATGTAGGCTCGAAGTAAAATTTGGCCAATAGATATGTCTCTTCACAAATTCGCAGAGCCCCTCATTTGGCTATAAAAAGAGGGTGAATTGATGTGTTTTATTCATCCATTGGTGCAACATCTCTTCCAGAGAAAGGAGCTCTGAAATCGCAGAAAAGGAGGAGGCCTAGACATTGTGAAAGAAAGGGAACTGAAGTTTGCTACAGGAGGCCGAGTGGCTGAGGCAAGTGTGGATTGTATTGGGCTAGAACAATGGGTAAAATAGGGGTCGAGTTTGCTATGATGAGGGTCGAGGAGGCTGGCTGTTAGGCCGAGTTCCTAAGGAAAAAAATGTTGTTGTTTGGAAGGTGTTTGGGCATTGTTTGGAGAGGGTCGATGCTATAGGAGGATTGTTGTGCTAGGTCACAGACCTTAGCACATAGTCAAGAGTTGCGTAAGGGTTGTCAAGGGTAGACTATGCCCTAAAACATGGTGAAGGAGGTTCCTTCTTAAGGTATTTTGTAGCCCTGAAAGGGCTTGTTTGCTGATTGTTAGGTGGAGTTAGGGCCGCAACACGTGCCCTAACAAGAATGGTCACAACAACGAAGTCAAACATCATTACAACAATGTTTTTGCAGGAATGTTGGGTCAAATATATTGACCATAGCGTGTATCAGGTGATGAGGAGCTTGTAGGAGGCCCTAGGAGTTGTTTGGAGGAACCCACGTGGATTGTTGGGAGGCCTACCAAGCCGCCAAGGTGACAACATGCACATCAATTGGAAGGTAAGAGGACAACAACAAGGAGTGTTGCAGATGTTCCTTTGGTTGATGAGTTGATGAGTTGATGGTTTCCTAGGAGAGGACAAGTTGTTGATGCTCAGATTTGTGCAATAACTCCTCTATTGTAGAGAAAAGGGTAGATTGGTGGAGTCTGTGAGCAACCATATGTAAGGGTATCCTAAGTGTAGGGATGCCCTAACTAGGTGCACATGTTACAGCATTGACTTGGTCTCTCATGGACTGTTGGAGGGCAGCGTGAGATAAGACCAAGTGGGGATGAGATTGGGCACTTATGGTTTGCTAGAGGACGACGTGATAGTGTCCAAGTTAGAGCTCAGTGAGCAACACCTTGATGGACAAAGGTAGTTGCGAGAGATGCAATTGTTGAGCTCAAGGGTTGACGAAACATAGGAGCAGTTGTGGAGCCCGAGACTTGTGTGTGGAGAAGGACTTCTACAACAAATGATGGGAAATCCTCCTAGCCCGTGTTAATTGTGGGAGATGGACTTCTTGCAGTGATAGGTGGCAACCCTCTGTGCCCTATGTTGGGCCTCATCAAAGTAGTGCAAGAAGACCATAGTGGGCTAAAGCCCATGACTAACTGATGAGAAGTAGTGGGCAGATTGAGAGTTGTTCACAAGTGGAGTTGTGAACAACTCGACAGGAGTATCGATGTGTTGATGCATTGATTGACGAATGGTCAACTAGTGAGCAGACTGGATAGCCGAGATTTAGTGGCCATATGGACTTGGAGCATTGATAGGGGCAGGAGATACAGATTGTGAGCTAAAGGACTAGACAGGTACATGGTACGAATGAGAGGAACTAAGAGAGTGCACTACATCAACGAGATGGTTAGAGTATCTTGTTGAGGGTAGATTGGTCATCGATGGACACACACCAAGTCCCAGTTTTGTATCTTGTACTAATGGATGTATGAGGGCCATTATCCCTAGTACGGGGGCCCTAGACTATTGTATTTTATCAGTTGGATTAATATAGTGAATTTGGGTTGAAAATTATAAAAATATGTCTATATTTTGTGCATGTGTGATTTACTACTATTTTATTCCACTGTGAAAAGTAGTTTATGGTTGAGATTCTTGGTTTGGTAGTGTCAGTGATTTTAAGAATCTAACCTAGACCCAAGGTCACGGAAATTCGTCAGTCATGTCATCATTCCTTTCATCAGAAAGAGATCCATCAGTCTACATCTGGCCTTGCTTCATGTCATGTTGCCTTCTTCATGCTATCTTTCTTCGGAAGGATCTTACATCCCTCTACATGTTCCTTCTTGGAAGACATCCATAGTTCTTCCCTTCGCAGCCCTGCATAAGCCCATCCATATATTTGTTCAAAAATAAGAAATGAATACTTAAATAAAAATTACCTTTGTGATGGTCTTTCATCATGACTTTTTCCAGTTTGCATTAATATCCGACGTACATGTTTACATATCTCCCAAAGATATCCATTATCAAGGGTCCCCATATTTTTCCGACTTCCATCAAAGTCTCTATATCTTTTTCGGGAGATTTCCTAGTCAAATCTTCTAGTGCTCGGATGTTGATTGCATTTTCCATGATTGCATAGTCCACGATCTCTTCCTTCCTTTCTTCACATATTTCATTCCCAGGAAATTCCAATTAGAGTTCCTCTAATTACTGTCAACCACCTCACTTTCATATGAGGACATATTATGTTGATTTCATCTAGTGTGACCTATGTCTTCCTGCATCCTTTCAGAGGAGGAGATCCTTTTCCTTTGATCATGCTTCTCAAGATAGAGCAATGATCCATGTTACCTACAACTATACGGCATGACTTTATAGTATTGAATATAAGCATACATACCTCATTTACCTTTAGGTCACCCAAGATTCTTTCGACAATTTCCTTGATTGAAAAGAGATTCAACCCCTTGATCTGATTCATCTTCTATGTCATCATAACATCATCCCATGAATTCCACAAGTTTTAGTTCCTAATGAAACACTTGCTTCCTCTCTATATCAGTGAACCTTCTAATGTAGATTCCATAAGAGAATCTTGAGAATCTTGCATATTCCTATCCAACAGAGGTTTCCCTTTTAACTGATGTATGATGAGACTTGTCCTGGATGACTTCTTCCTTCCCTTAAGTTTCCAATGAGGTCCCTAGGAGCTATAACCTTCATAGGTTTACTGCCATAGTTTTGTTCCAGTTTTCCTTCATGTTTCCCTATGGTGATGTCACGAGCTCTTGCTTCTAATGCTTCTATGATGCGACAATGCAACTCATCATTTATTATAGCCATATCTTCCTCTTTTCTTGGACTTCTTCTCTTTAGCTTCCTCCACTTCTTCGGTGATATGGGCTTCTTATCTTCCTCTTTTTTTATTGTGCCTTTTGAGCTTAGGACAATCTTTCCTCTAATGTCCATAATTTTTACATACATATCATTGAATCTTAGCTATGTTCCTCTTTCCTTCCGACAAATGTTTGAACACTTTTTTCCCTCAACCTGTCATATCCTATATTGCGTAAAAACCACAAGTTGTTGAATGGGATAGATTTCTTATCCTTATAGACTTTTGTTACCTTGTTCGTCAGTTAGTGCATTTAGAACAATGAGGATTATCTCCTTATCTGATATCATCTCTCCCAGATCTTGCAGATGAGATCTTATGAAGATATCCCTTCATCTTTTGATACCTTCAATTTGTGTAGATAATATCTAAGTGATATGACCTTTCCTATCGCATTTTCAGATAATAGTTCTACTAGCTTATCATATATCTCTTTTGATGTCTAAAATCCTGCTATATAGGGAATGAGGGGACCTTTGACTTATCTCATAAGAATCCCTTGAGCCCTTTGATCCCTTTCCATGTATCAGATAATCCTTGACCTTCAGATGGTTTGGAGACTTTTCCATTGATATGATCAATGACTTCACTTTATTTGAGGACTATGTCTATCCTCCTTTTCCATGCAAGGTAGTTCGATGACCAAACCAACTTATAGATCTCCTTGCAAAACGAAGTCATTTTACTAGATTAGATTATAGAATAAATATACTTACTTGAAAAGTGAAGATTAAATCTTCAACTTGATCCCTTTAATGGTGGTTGACAAAGATGTATTAGTTCCCCTTTTGGATGATGTTCTTCCAAATGAAATCCCTTCTTCAATAAAAGGAGATTTCCCCTTTTATTATGACAATGCCTTTTGATCTAGCTCCCTTTGTTGATAGTGATTGATGAGGGTGTCTTGATGCTTCCTCGGATGAGCTTCTTTAAGGATAAGGAGGGGATCCTTGCTTCAATGGGAGGGGACTTTTGTTGTAGCCTTTTGAAAATGATGATAATGCCTTTAGCCTTCTTTGGATAACTAGCCTTCAAGATACCTCGACTTCCTTGGTGGTGTTAATTTTTCTTAGGGAAACATTGTTCTTTACTTTGATAATTGCATTTCATCATTAATACATTAAGTTCACTCCATATCATCATTGCATTATTAAGATCTACACCATTATACATCAACATATGCAATTATATAGAAAGAAACAATGTCACCATCATCATCAATGCGGTGGAATATAAAAGAAACAGTAGAAGAAAGCATGCACACAGATAGAGACACTAGGATTGGTCCGAGATCAAGACAAAACCCACTATGGGAAAAACCCTTGCAAATATTCTTCTTCTTAGTTCATCATCAAATGATGCAACAAAAGAGAGTACAATGATCCATAAATTTATCTATGGAAAAACAATAATGATATCTATGAAACAAATTTAATCATGCTAGGAATCAGAACCCTCATAATGATGGTTGTAATGTGTTGTCACGAACTGTTGTCAACTATTGTCACTGTGTTGAACACTACTTAGTACTGCAGTCACTGTGTCGAATACTGCTAAGTATTGTTGTCACTGTGTCAAATACTGTTGAGTATTGTTGTTACTGTGTTGAATACTGCTAAGTACTATTGTCACTGTCAATGAGCCCAATACATATGTTTGCATTGGAAACTAACAACTCAGATCTATAGATCTACAAATATGTATAATAGTAGAGAAACCCAAATCTACCAGATCACTGAACCCAACTGATGCCAAGATTTCAAAACCCTAGATTTGAATTGGGTTGCCCTCATCAACATTCTTTGTGAGCGGCTGAAACTTTCTGGGTCGCTCTCATGGATATCATATGCGAGCGACTATGACTGCAGAGTCGCTCCCAGGAGGTATTTATGCATGCAAATCTAGCATTGAACTGCAAAGACCAAAAATTTCTCCCTAGCCGAGCTGTGTGAGCGACCAACAATCCAAATTTGCACCCTTGCTGAATTGTGGGAGTGACTGAGATGACAGAGTCACTCCGAGGGCTACCTAGTGCGAGCAATCAAGGACCGAAACCTTCTGATCAGCCTTTAAACCTAGAGTCACTCCCATAAGCCTTTGTGCCAACGTCCAAGGGTCTATATTATCTCTCATAAGCTTATGTTCCAACGACCAGGGACTAGAATGCTCTATTAAGTGCCAGCAACCGAGATCTAGAAGACCCTAACCTAGAGCGAACCTTTCGCTTGTAATTTCAAACCCTTGAGCGAAATCCTTTTGTCGAACCTGTGCGAACCAAGACAAAAGAGAGGAAAAGATGTGTCCAAATGATCTTGAGGTATCTTCTATTTATATGATTTCTTGAGGGTTCACTTGGGGTTAAGACTGACCCAAACAATTACTCATGTGGTTAGGGCCGACCCATTCCATAATACATGTGTGAATAAAATAATTCATAACTCAACTTCTGCTTAATCAAACTGGGTGATCTTTAGATCGATTTTGGTCCTCTCAAAAAGAGGAATCTAATGCAATCAGTATCTTGGTTATTTTATCTGTCTAAGGTGGAAATATTTCTACAGTTGCAAAAATTAACACTCCCTCTCAACTAGGGAGAATTTCACCTACCAATATCTATCCATTGAACAATATGCCATTCTAGAATCTTCGAGTGTCATCACGTATCATCATAGATAATCTCTATCATGTAGTCGTCGTGCCATGTCCATATCAAGTGTCTCATCATCACAAATCATCATTGTACATCTTGATCTATCCTTTGCTTATTCCTGTTTATCTCTTGATTGTTCCTATTCATATGCTGATCATTCTCGGATTTAAAAGAGGAATATTTTTTTATTGGAGGGAATCTCAAGATACAACACTATATCCATCAAGCTGCTATCTGGAATCTCATCTAACGCGTTGCTACCCAGAATATCATCATCAATCGTCATTAGAGAGCATATCATCAAGGAGCACGTCTCAACTTGGAACCACATCAGGGAGCAATAGCTTCCACCCACACCGAGCAATACGATAACTCATCACACAGGGGAGTACACCATCGAACCTGGAATTTCATCGGGGAGCATACCCTCAACCCGGAATCATATCGGGTTATCTCAACCCATCCTATATCCTATTGATCTTCCCATCGATGACCCAAAATAGTCATGTGGTAGAACACCTGCATCATAATAGAATTGGGTTGTACACCCCAAGTACACTCTCAACTCGTTGGCCAAAATGAGGAGAGATATTCCCATCAAGTTGGCCTGCTTAAGGGTATGATGCAAACTAGGGTACACTTTGCAAAGATCAAGAGGGGAGAAACATTCTCCGACCCTATAAAGATAGGGGAGCATCATTCTTCTACCTTGGGTAACAAATAGGGAAACGCCCTATTGTCCATAATTCCCTCAACCCCAGGAGCCTTCTATCTCAATTCCTCACCCTGGGAGCTCAAGCAAGGTAGGAAGAGTTTGCTCAATGTCTTTTCAGCGCTGCTCTCATCATCAGATTGTCTCAATAGCAGTTGTTTCCTGTTCATATGGAACATCAAATCAAATATCATGTTAGATCATATATAATCATATGAATCACAAAAGGATACCATAATCATCCTCCCTCTCAAGGAGGTGCCAACCACAAGCCTGAGCTTGTTTCGAATGGCTACACTGTCTCAATATATGAGAGTACCTCGGTCCCAACTACAAATATGGAATTTACTGCCAATCAGATCATCACAATGTATCCATGTCATATCCAGATTAAGCTTAAACAACTCTCTAAGGAGCTATTGTATCTTGCCTCACAGCTAGCCATGCTAGCAACATCATGATCAACCTCGATCATGCTATGGACCTCTCATCCAAGATATCATGGAAGTGCACATACTAAAGAAGCATCCAAATTGTTCTTATCAACAACAATCTCAAATATCAACAATACATATGTGCAAATACATATCATAGGAGAGATATCACATTTTCAAAATAGAATACTTCATGCGGATATTTGAAAGCATGCTCAGTGGAAACTCTATGTAAGTGAAGCAACTCACTCATGAATTCATTAAGGTTCTATGCACATCATAAGTATACAGATGGATGTTCAAAACGAAACATCAATGCTTCAATCGTCAGATGCCATGTCAAGTTCAACAACATCTTGAACTTCAAATCAGAGTATCCAAGGATTTTCATTTTCATTATTCAAAACAAATAGCTTTTCAATATGGAATTTCTTTCCCAAATTCCAGAAATGGATTCATCATGCCATACATTATTTCAGGCTTCATAAGCCATATCCCTTTGATTAGATCATCCTAGACTCATCACCTGTCACAAGTAGATCACAAGATATAAAACCAAAACCATAATCAATATCAAAGCTATACCTTGGAACTCATCATCCTGACTTCATCGGTAACTATCAAATATGGACATATCTGGATTGCAATGCTCTAAGAATAATGCCTTACTAAGCCACCATAGTCATCCTTACATAAATCAATGTTGTACCATCAATCAACAAGGTCAACTCATCAGAATTTATAAGCCAATCACGACCATTATCAAACTCATCATTATCATAGTATTAATACTTTCAACCAGGAGACAGGTGTAGCTCATATCAAATCGTGACTTCACAGTTCCAACAAGTCATGCATTATCAATCCAAACTTGATTAAGTCATTCTCAAAATCATTGTATAAGTCATCCTGTCACTAGTTGCAAATGCATACATCAAGGATGAGTCATGTAGGTTCCATTTTTTATTCCAAATCACAACTATCATTATTTCAACTGTTGTGATGAGAATAAGGAGGCCAATCTCCAAAGAAGTCATCATGCCCACATAGTATTGATATAAGGGCAATCAACAATCATCAAATCAGATCACTAAACATGAGGTCAAGTCCAAATTGCTATCATAGAGAGATCTATAGTCAAATCACATTTCAATCATCAATTCAAATTTATTGTCAAGCATAATGAAAAAACATTATTCATATATACCAGTAGTGCCAAATCATGCCAACCTCTTATAGCACAAACATAGTGACATATCTATATGTATGTCCCGATCACATGCAAACACAAGTTCAGTCTACATGTTCATGTTATGGCAAACATTCAACCTTTTCCTATTAGCAGATCTTGTTGTTATCTGCAATACATCTGAGGTCCTGATATCTTCCACATGGCTATCTCATTTCATGCACAATACTTCATTATATGATCAACAATTTAACTCAACAACTTCAGAAATCAGTTAACAATGGCAGAATATGTAAGGGACGTCATCATTAAAAGTTCAAACAGCTTCGGATGATGGTCATCAACAGTCAAACCTCTGGTTGCTCTCTTCAAGTTAGCATGGGAGCGACTTTAACTGCTTGGACGGTATATAGGTCTTAGCATGCGTGTGACCAGGGATGAAATCTCCTAGATCTATGACTGCGACCAGAGAAGAAACCCTAATTTATGTATGGGCTTCAGGTCTGAGACTCTGCTATAAATCAATACTGCCATATGCACATAAATCATACTTTAGCAACACATAGTGAAAATAGTGATAACGATAAGAATATTGAGAAGAGATTCTCCCTCTGACTGGGGATCTACATCATTCATCTTCATTCATGTCATCAACCTATCTCTAATAGAGTCATGCAACAATAGATTTGTTAGATCATAAACATATATCTATAATGGCTATCAACATCATGACATCAATATTTCATCAAAGGTTAGACTCAAAGCAACAGATAGATCTCAAAGATTATGAACACAATAACACTTTTTATCAAATCACTCAATCAAGTTAGAACATTTAGTTGAACCATATGCCTTCAAGAGAAGATCACAGGTAGTAAGCGAACTGGAATATCAGTCTTACACTTATACTTCTCACGTCAAGGTTACCATGCACTTCATGACCAATTTATCAAATTAGGTCATTCAATAAAGATTTATCAAAACAACAAGAGTGTCAATCTCTCTTTCCATATGCTTTCATCATGCTTATCGTAAGCATTACCAAAAAAATCATGTATATGAGTCAATGAACTATCCTTCTATATGAAATCCATCATGACTAGTATCAAGAGTATCATTTTCTAGAGCCAAGGTGCTAGCCTTCTTTATAGGATCAAGATATCCAACAGATATATCATAGATGTTATCCGAACATCAAGTGTATCAATGTATCAACATTAGATAGCCTCATAGAATTCAAGAAGGTCAAAATGTTCAACACTAAGTGCATAATTTCACATAGGAGACATATATCCAAGTCACTTTCATATGCATGTATGAGCCATTAAAGAAAGAGGCATTGTCATCATACCTTAGGGCATACTGAGCCAATAGATGAAACACAACATACCATGCATACCTTGAGGTATTCAAATACCTGAGCACCTACTCATTATACATAGGTCACTTGAAGCACTTTATCATCTTTTCATTAAGTACCTCTTTCTCTCTTTCCAGATCTTCATCTCAAAACGATCCTCAAGAAGTATCTACACATCACATCTCATCAAGGAGGTTAGAAACATCTGTATACATATGTAGGAAGTACAAGCAATAACATAATCATTAGATCCATAAGTCTAACAAGTAAGAAGCATCATAAGTCAAGAAATACTTATCTTCAATGAGAGGTGATCCTCTCCCTCTTGAACCAATCTTCAAGAGCCATCATTGTCCATGGTCCATATACCAATATTGTCTTCAAGTATCCAACCAGATGTGCTAAGGCTTATCCCATCTAGGACTTCATCAAATCTCCCACAAGTACTTGATCATCTTCAGACAGATCATGCTAGAGTTTCATACATCAAATCTCAAGACTTTTACATAAACCAGGGTTTTTCCACTAACCCTAACCTCATCAAACCCTAATCATCAAGATTCCTAGGGCTTTCTTCAAACCCTAGAACTCTTTTAGATCTCCACCATCCTCTTCTTATTTTCATCAATGGTGTCATCATCGGGGTGATCTCCATTGATTTTCTTCAAACTCGCTGTAATACCATGTTAATTTTTCTTAGGGAGACATTGTTCTTTACTTTGATAATTGCATTTCATCATTAATACATTAAGTTGACCCCATATCATCATAATATTATTCATATCTACACCATTATACATCAGCATATGCAATTATATAGAAAGACACAACGTCACCATCATCATTAATGCAATGCATTGGAATATAAAAGGAATAGTAGAAGAAAGAATGCACACATATAAAGACACCAGGATTGGTCTGAGACCAGGGAAAAACCCACTATGGGGAAAACCCTTGCAAATATTCTTCTTCTTAGATTGTCATCAAATGATGCAGCAAAGGAGAGTACAATGATCCATAAATTTATCTATGCAGAAAAACAATAATGATATATATGAAATAGATCTAATCATGCTAGGAATCAAAACCCTCATACTGATGGTTGTAATATGTTGTAACAAACTATTGTCAAATGTTGTATATTGTTGTCACTATGCCGAACACTGCTGAGTACTGTTGTTAATGTGTTGAATACTGCTAAGTATTGTTTTCACTATGTTGAATATTGTTGAGTACTATTGTCACTGTCAATGAGCCCAATACATATGTTTGCAGCGGAAAATAACAACTCAGATATATAGATCTACAAATCTATATAATAGTAGAGAAACCCACATCTACCGGATCACTGAAGCCAACTGATGTCAAGATGTCAAAACCCTAGATTTGAACTGGGTCACCCTCATCAACACTCTCTATAAGTGACTAAAAATTCTGGGTCGCTCTCATTGATATTGTATGCGAGTGACTGTGACTACAAAGTCACTCCCAGGATGTCTTTATGCTTGGAACTCTGGCATTGAATTTCAAATACCCTCGCTCCCTAGCCGAGATGTGCAAGTGACCGATAAACCAAAGTCGCACCCTTTCTGAGTTGTGTGAGCGACTGAGATGACAAAGTCGCTCCCAGGGCTACCTAGTGCGAGGGACCGAGGATTGGAACCTTCCGATTTGCCTCTGAACCCAGAGTCCCTCCCATAAGTCTCTGTGCCAGCGTCCAAGTGTCTATGGTCACTATCATAGGCTTTTGTGCTAGCGACCAGGGACCAGAATGCCTAGTTCTGTGCAAGTGTCTGAGATCCAAAAGACCCCAACCCAGAGCGAACCTTTCGCTTGTAATTTTGGACCCTTGAGCAAACTCCTTCCGTTGAACCTATGCGAACCAAGACAAAATAGAAGAGAAGACATGTCCAAATGATCTTGAGGTCTCTTCTATTTATAGGATTTTCTAAGGGGTCACTTGGAGTTAAGACTAATCCAAGCAGTTACTCATGTGGTTAAGGGCGAACCATTCCATAATACATGTGTGAATAAAATAATTCATAACTCAACTTCCGCTTAACCAAATTGGGTGATATTTAGATCTATTTTGATACTCTCAAAAAGAGGAATCTAATGCAATAATTATCTTATTCATTTGAGTTGTCCAATGTGGAATGTTGCCACAATTGCAAAATTTAACAAGTGGTGAATGGGTGTAGATCCAGAAATGCTTCTAGGGTTTTTTATTTCTCCAAGATGATGTGATATTTGTCCTGTGAAGTGCTTCTGTTGGATGTCAATACTTTGGGCTACCTTGCTTTATAGATCTCTTCAATTTGATGAGGGTCTTTGTGGTCTTTTGATGATGACTAGAGGATCCAAAAATTTTGTTGGTGTATAATTCTTCTTTGATGTAGATCTCGACTTCACTTTGATATCCTTTGAATTGCTTTGATGCATTTCTTGAAACTCGATCCTTAAGTGTCTCTTGATAAGATGGCCTTCCTTGACTTAGTCAGCTTAGCTCTGAAACCATGTTGAGAAATCTAGGGCATCAATAGTTAGGTGATTTCTCTTTAATTAGTAATTTCTTGTGAGAGCTTTTTACAACTTTAGATTAGGATCTTCTTCACTTAAGTTATTAATGTTCTTCTTCATCAAACAACTACCAATGGATGAACATAATAGACAAGAGACACAGAATGTAGGTTATGAGCCAGGGCCAAAACCTCTCACTCTTTGAGAGGAAAACCCGCACAAATTCTTCTTATAGAGATTCCAATTGATGAATACCAACACCAAGACCCTTGACCTAGTTTCCACTCCAAGACCAAGACACAAGTTCCCTTGACTACCTTATGTTGTTTTCCTCTTCTTGATTCCTCTTCCACTTCGACCTTCTTAATGCTGAGACTACATCACCGAGACATTTACCGAGACTTCATGAACTGTAATGATACCCAAACTATGATATCACCAAGACTGTGACTTGAGCGAGGTTAAGACTATGATAACACGGAGACAGTGAGAGTATGTCATTGTGGTATCATCGAAACCTTGTCTAACTTCTCTGCTCCAATCCACACTACGACCTCTGCAATTACACCAAATTGTACCTTCTATACCCTTTTCCAAATTCTGTTATGGCACCGAAACTTATCCTCTTTGAGATACAAACGTGTCACTGCAATCTCCTATTCGAATTACAGAGGTATCTGAATTGTCACTATATTTTTTTCACCTGAATTTCAAAGATCCGAACTTGATGACTGTAATTGTCTGCCTGAAATTTCAGAGAGATATCCGAACTCGATGCACTATGGAATAGGCCGAGGTCCCTATATATATTAGTATGTCTGTAATAAATAAGCCGACATGTACTTATGAAGGGATGTGTCTCTAATTAGGTGAGCTGACATGAGTCTTTTACTTCATCTTGAGGCCAACTTGAAGAGGAGAACTTGTGCTTGTCTTTGGAGGGCTTCTTGACAATTCTATAGACTCACATACATTTGTAATATGCCCAAGAAGGGTTCCTCATACATGACATTGACTCTTTTTTACTTTAATGACAAATCCTAAAGGCTCTCAATGGGAGCCATCTAAAAATAAAATCTCTTGCTCACAAAACCCATGAAGAAAGATTTACAATAATAATTTTATTTTTCTTGTTTTCATCATATACAAAGATCACAATTACATGTCATTGTGAAAATCAAACCTAGTTACACTTTTCAACACAAACCACCTCAACCCTCAACCACAATGATTCCACCTCCACGGTCATACATCACTAATCACCAACCAGATCAGTTTCTACCCAAGATATCCAGGGCTCCAAGAACTAGTAAATAAACCCACAACCGTCCAGGGCTCTATAGAATTTCTCCAACCTGACTCTAGGGACTAGTAACTCAACCCACACAGGACTTTAGAGATTTTGTCCCAACCTAGGAACTAGAACTAATAACTCAACCCAAGTTGTTCTAGGACTTCTAGAGTGTTTGTTCCAACCCACAACCATAAGGAATTATGAGCAACAATAAATAAATAAATAAAATAAATAAATAAAATAAAAAAAGGTGGAAAAATCCAATACACCATGGTTATCGAAGAAATGGCAAGGCAAGGCTAAAACCACTGTCAATCTAGGAAAATATCCATGCCAATGACAACACATAACCAAAAAATCACATGCATATATCATGCGTCTAGAAATCTAATTGTAGTTTATGATTCAAATGTTCCCTTCTGCTTTCCTACTTTCCTTTTCCTTCTTTCTCCAAATCCAATGTATTCCAAATTACTCCAAGAGTGCTCCAAGAATACTTTAAGTGTGCAAGAGTATGAGAGAATGAATGAGGGAGCCAAAGAATGAACTGACAAAAAATTGTGAACTGATCCTCATAAGCCTTTTTATCATTGAGGCTTCTATTTTATTCATTTTCCTTCATTTTCCCTCATGCATATTTGTGACACTTCATCTCCCTTTTCTCCTATTTTTCTTTATTTTCATAAATAAATTCCAATTAATGGCACTTTTCCTTTACTAATATCTTTTCCAATTTCCATAGCCATTTATTAAGCACCATTGATACCCAACACTATGTTTTTCCCAAAATTAAGCTTGGAATACATGTCCCATGACCTTCGACTTATTTTATTTATATAGGAAATCAACTAGGGGTTGTTACAAACCCCTCCCCATTGGGGAACACCGTCCTCGGTGTTCAATGACATTTATAAAACAACAAAACACATGTTTCCAGTGGAGCTTTATAACATAGCCCGATGCAACATTTACATCATATCATATTGTTGATACCATGACCATCATACCATGAACATCGTACCACTTATTGGAGATTTATAACAGAGCTCGATGCGGTGTATATATATATATATAACCAAAACACGACATCAAAACATATATCAAAATACATCTGCTCAATTAGCGAATAGAGAAGGATACATAGCCCAAATTTGATCAACCATTTTCCATGTAGCTTCATTGGGCCCAAATTGCTTCCACTACACTTTAACTTGCTCAATTTCGAAGCATGAACATCTTTCACTGTAAAATGCACTGAGGTTCCCACTGGAATTCTCCTTCTGGTTCCACCCAGAATACAAACTAGTCAATAACATGATCAACATCCTTCATGTATCTTTTAAGCAATGAAACATGGAAAACATCATGGACTTTCACTGTTGGAGATAGTGCAAGTCTGTAGGCCACTGGTCCAATCCTCTCAAGGATCTTGAAAGGCCCACAATACCGAGGTGTCAACTTCACACATGATCCAATCTTCAAGGAGCTCTTCTCGAGCTTGATTCACAAGTACACATGTTACCCAACTTGAATTTCCTTAAATACCCTGTGTTGATCTACATAACTCTTATGTCTTTCCTTTGTTGCCTTTAAATTCTTCTTGATAACCCACATTTCCTATTCCATCTCTACCAACATATCTGGTCCAATCAATACCATGTTCACTTGATCACTCCAACTTATGGGAGTATTATACTTCTTCCCATAAAGTGCCTCAAATGGACTCATCTTGAAGGACTCTTGATACCCATTATTATATGTAAACTCTACCAATGGAAGATACTCTTCCCACTTCCTATGTTGATGTATGACATACATTTTCAATATGTCCTCAAGAATTGTGTTGACTTTCTCTGTTTTTCCATCTGTCTGTAGATGATAAGTTGTACTAAAATCTAACTCTATCCCCAAACCTACAAACAATTATTTCCAAAACCTAGAAGTGAACTTGGCATCTCTGTTTGACACAATCTTCTTCATAATACCATGCAACATTACTATCTCCTTGACGAAAATATGAGCTATGTCACTAGTTGAGTTCGTAGACTTAACTGCAATGAAATGAGCTACCTTATTCAACCTATCAGCCACAACCATAATAGAATCATGTTGTTTCAATGTCCTTGGAAATAATGTCATGAAGTCCATGGAAATGACCTCCCATTTCCACTTTAGAATCAAAATTGGTTGCAATAAACCACCTAGATGATTACACTTTGCTTTTACCTGCTGACAATCCAAACATTTTGCAACATACTTAGCCACCTCTTTCTTCAAGTTCAGCTAGAGATAGAAATTCTTAACTGTTGTCAATGTATTTTGATATCTCGGGTGACCTGCATATGGCTTGACATGAAATTCCCTCAAGATTAGCTTCTTGAGCTCGTTGTTGTTTGACACATAGATCTTGTCACTATATCTAACCAAACCATCGGTCATGAGATGATAATCCACATCTTGGTCACATGTACCCTACTACTATAACCTGTGCTTAAGTTGTTGGTACATGTCATCCTGCTCTCCTGCCTGCAAGATCCGCTCCTGCAAGTATGTCCCATTAGAACTCATAACTACAATGTGATGTACCTACACTTTTCTAATAAGAGCATTTGCAACCCTGTTCTCTTTACCCTTAATGTACATGATCTCGAAGCCAAACTCTCTGAGAATAAACAACAACCTAGATTTCTTAGCATTCAGATTAGGTTGTTCAGGCAAGTACCTCAACCCACTGTGATCACTGATCAAAATTTATCTCTTTCCAAGAAGATAGTGTCTCCATATCTTCAAAGCATGGATGATAGTTGACAAATCAAGATCGTTCATCACACAGTTCTGCTCATGCTCATTCAATTTCCTTCCATTTTTGTTGCAAGGATGTAATAGGATAGGCAATCCATGAGAAGTTCCTAATGAACTACCTATAGTAACTTGCTAGTCCTATGAATGATCTGATTTCATCCCCATTCCTAGGAGTTTCCCACTCCATGATAACTCCTATATTTTTCAGGTCCACTGTTATACCTTAGAAACCACATGCCCCAAGTAATGAACTTCTATCATAAAGAAACTACACTTATTAATCTTGGCATACAACTAATGCTCTCTTAGCAATCTCAACGTTGTTTCTAAGTGTTCAACATGCTCTTCCTCATTCTTAGACTATATCAATATGTCATCAATGAATACTATAAAAAAAACTTATCCAGATAAGGACACAACACATTATTCATCAAACACATGAAAGTAGCTAGAGAATTAGTCAAACCAAAAAGAACTACTACAAACTCATAATGTCTATACCTAGTCCAAAATACGGTTTTGTATATTTCCTCTTCTTTGATGTGTACTTGATGATATCCTGATCTCAAATCAATCTTCGAGAACACTGATGCTCCCTTCAATTGATCAAACAAGTCATCAATCTGTGATAAAGGATACATGTTCATGATAGTCACCTTGTTCAACTGCATGTAATTAATAAATAGCCTGAGAGTACCATCCTTCTTCTTAACAAAAAATATTGGTGCACCCCAAGGCAACACCCTTGGCCTAATGTATCCCTTTCTGAGCATTTCATTAAGCTACAACATCAATTCCACTAATTCCAGAGTGTTCATCCTATAAGGTGCCTTCAATGCTGGTGTGACTCCCGACATCAACTCAATAGAAAAGTCCATTTCCCTATGAGGCGGTAACTTTGGGATCTTTGTTGGAAATACATCCTGAAATTGCTGCAAGATTATATACTTATTCAAGACTTCAACATCCTCAACATCCATCCCTTTGTCACTAGAAATATGAACTGCAAAAAATACACATCCTTTCCTACTAGCATGTTTTGACCATTCTCACTAATGTAGGCTTCTTCTTACCTTGAAATATTCTATTCTCTCCATCATCATCCAAGCACTCGATAGCCTTATAATAGCAATCTACATTATGCTTGTGAATGTACAATGAATCCATACCAAAAAACATATTGTATGATCCCAACGGAAGCACATTTAAATGCCTTGACATAGACATACTATTCAGCTCAAATACCCAATATATTACCCAATGATGAACTCTTTTCTTGGTACTTGTAGCCCACTGCACCAACCAAGACTCTGCATGCACTTCTTTATTCAAGCAACACATATCCACCAGGTCAGTACTAATATAACGATAGTTAGATCCAGGGTTAATCAAAATAGAAACAACTTGATCACAAATCTTCCCTTCCATCTCAATAATAGATGCATGATGATCAACCTACCTATTATCCAATGCTGCATAAATTCAGGGGATACTCTGTAAGGTCCCACCTTACCAACTTTCAATATAATAGATATGTAAAGGTCCCATTGAACAAAGGACGACAAATACAATATTTTTTTTGGTCATGGTTTCAATAATGTTTAAGATTCAATACAAATGGTGCAACAACAAAATTACATCAAAATCCTCTTGTTTATTATTATGAATAACCACTTGAACTAAAAGTTATACTTCAAGGATAAACCACCACCCTTTCACCAATGCTAACACAATACTTTAAGCTTTATTCCAAGCAAAATTGATAAGCACTAAGTCAAATACTATGATGATTCCTATAACCAATATTTAAAATCAAATGTTATTAGCCTTGGCTCTACAATTCATTTTATATGTATGGACTTCATATTAACCATACAGTCTCATTGTAACTTCTATACAGATAACCCTAGATTATTGGGTTATAATACAACAAATTTGAACTTCACTAGATTGATTTGAGCTTTTTAAACTATCCTCAGAGTTATGGAAACAAACAAGATATCAAACCCCTTCCATCAATAAGCCAACACCGATCAAATTCTCATGGACTATGTTCTCTAAATAGGATTGACTTCTCCTAACAATAAATTGAAAACAAACAAAATATTTATCTTACACTCTTTAATCTACAGATGCTTCAAATACTCCATGCTATTCCTTTTCCCTGAAACTATAGAAATGTGAGGCCATAATGATTCAAGCAAAACAGAGGTATATACACTCAAAGTTCATAAAGGGTGTGGCTTTTGGCTATATCCTTCATTATTTATTTAAAATATCTATTTTAATGTGATATATCTAACAGACAAGTAAATAATATATATACTAGCCACAATAAGTTAATTTTTTTGGATATAGATACTTCATGCAATAATTTCTCTTAACTGAAAACTCTATGACTTGATTCTCTTCAAATACTCCATGCTATTCCTTTTCTTGAAAACTATAGAAATGTGAAGCCATAATTATTGAAGAAAAACAAAGGTATATACACACAAAGTTCACATAGTTCATATAGGGTGTGGCTTCTAGCTATATCCTTTATTATTTTATTTAAAATATTTATTTTAATGTGATATATTTGATAGACAAGTAAATAATATATATACCAACCACAATAACTTAATTTCTCTAGATAAAGATAGTTCATGCAATAATTTCTCTTAAATGAAAACTTTATGGCTTGATTCTCTTAGATGTTATGTGTACTTAAGTTTAAAATACATATAAAGGTGGAATTCCAATAGGATTTAACCTTGTTGAGCATTCAACCTTTGTATTGCATAAGTACATTGATTAGATTGATTCAACCAAGTTCTACCATTGTACCACAACTTGACCATATTAGCATACATTAATTCCATGCTTAAAACAGAGTATTATATCTACAAACATCTAATTTCATATTTAATACATATATTAAATATACATTAGAATCTACATATGCGGAGTTGGAAAGAAATGGCCACACATAATTTCCATTAAAAAAAAAAACAAAACAAAAAAATAATGCATACAATAATAATTTTACCTAATTTCCCATTTTCTAAGATACTCTTCTTGGAATTATTTCCTCTCTATCCCAACCTTTCTCATACTCCAAAAATTACACTTTTATATAATTATACATTTGTACTCTTGAATTTATAAAATTTAAACAAACTCTAAATTTACCTACTTTATCTAATATACCCTCTCAAATACCTTATTACTTAATTACATGGAAATAGAATGTGGGAATGTTTTAGAGACATTAATAACATCATAGTCCAAATTTATACAATGTAATGAAAAAGATTAATATCAAAAGTCAACAGTAGGAAAAATGTATTTTAACCATAGTAAATTAAATACACCCAAATTGCACCAATTATACAAATAAAAACATTATTAACCATTGCAAATCAACAATAAGAAAAATGTTTTTTTAACCCTAGTAAATTAAACACGCCCAAATTACACTAATTAAACAAATACAAACATTACTAAGAATTGCAAGTACACTGTAGGGAAAATGCTTTTTAACCATTGCAAATTAAACATTACCAACATACCAATATTCCAAGAGTAAGTTGGCCTCAAATAGATGTTTAGGTAACCAATTATACCAATACTTTGGACATTAGGGCTCACAATAACCAATAAGAATTTAGAATCTTAGCATGAGACAAGACCACCAGAACATTAAAACTTTATAGGTTAACATTATCTTATAGAAGCATTTTAACCATAACTACACCTCACTGTTGCATTGAATATGTTATTCAACTTTCTAGAAAAATTTAAGCCATGTGTTGATCCATTCACTAAGCATAAGGCTAAAAAAGATATGTACACTAAACTTAAGGCTAGAGAAGATATTCAAATATATTGTTAACACAATAATATGATGATATAAATCACTGTCAGATTCAAGATATATTGTTGTCAATCTCTTGTAGCTAAAAATGTGAACGTGAAATTCTATAGTAAAAATGGGAATGTGAAATTATATCCTAAAAACAACTAATTACTCCACAACGTGAAGAATAGTAAATTTAGAAAAGGAGGGAGATGGAGTTGAAATTTATATAATTGAAATTAATTAAAAATAAAACAAATTAGGAGAAGAGGAAAGGAAAATGCAAAAAAATGGACAGATTAATTTGCAAAAGAGTTATGGTTATGTTGCAAGTTAGCACTTTTTTTCACACATAAGTATTTATATATAATAAAAATAATAACATTATTCATTCAGGGATTTTTCCAAACACTTTGCAGATATACGCTAAAACCCTTTCTGAAAATGCATCTATTTACCCATTTCAATTAAAATGAAGCGAGACCATAAATTATGAGACTCTTATCCAACCACTTTGATAATTATCTATTGAAATTGTTTTTAGTAGCATTTGGCTTTTCTTTCTTAATTTGCTACAATAACAAGGTTAGTACAATAAACTACAACAATAATAATTCCAACTTGAGGTCAAAAAATCCATACATATAAACTACTCTTAAATCAAAATTACATGCATACAACAATTTAAATTTCTACAATACTTTATGCTAATACTATACTAAAATTTCAAGACAATTAAATTTATACTTGATGAAATATTCAACTCCAATAGCTAAAAATATGCTCCATCTTTGTTTCCTTAACCAACTCATTTGAACCATCAAGTTTTCCACCCAACCATATCCAAGGAGAACTTCTCCCCCTGGGACCCACGAGCTGTAAGACCTCACAAGCAGTACCAAGATACAGTGATAGAGAGATAACTCAATACCACTCATGTATAACTCAACTAAGTAAGACTACCTACGAACATAGTTCATGAAATTTTAGAGACATTTTAGCACCATCTTGTTACTCTCTAAGTCTCCCCTACTATGGAAAAATACTTCAATATTTATAGGCACTGAGTGGGGTGACACATCACCCCTCTCATGCAAAATTAATCTGCTTTTAACTTATAAAATTTTCTATTATTCATCACCCTCGCATGAGGTGGAAAACACTCAAATTTTCTTAATCATTAATTACATTAATTATCTAATATTCATCACTCCATGTGTCCTTTCTAGGTAATTAGTTAATATCATTTTTTCTAAATAAATAATCTTCCTTTTCATTAAAATAATATTTAACACAAGAGCCCATTAAAAGTGGGTAAATTTGGAATTAGATTAATTCAAGGATAATCTAGGTAGGCTTACCCTGTTGATTTATGCCCATGAGTGGCATTTTTTCTACTTGAGGATAGGGATTCTACACCCTTATTACATTCATCTCCAAATTTATTAGGACTACATTCCCTTTTCCTTGCACCTAGGACTTCACGCCCATGTATATTCAGGACTACGTGCCCTGATTTATTCAATAGATCCAAGAATTTGCATCTTGATCTTTCAAAGATTTAGGACTTTGCACCCTAATCTTTTCATAGATCCAAGGCTTCGTGTCTTGAACTTCCATGGATTTAGGACTCCATGTCCTAACCTCCGTGGCTTCTCCTCTATTCTGCTTGAAACTCCATGCTTTACCTCAAGGTATTGCTTGTGAGCTCATACCCATTTGATGTTTCATTGGAAAGGTCTTATGCCAAGGCCTACAAAAATCATAATTTTCATAGATTAAAAACATCTAATTAATTTCATAATGAAATTAAAGTAATCACATTTTACTTAGACATGTACATGACTTCCATAGCCATTTTGTTTTGAAGAAATGATTTCCACAATCATTTTTTATTTGAGCATCCTCATTGGAAAGTGACCAAGTTCCCCGTCAAATCCTTCTCATTACAAAGTTAAGCACACATATTTATAAAAATTATGCATCATAAATAGAACTATAATCAACCATAGATATATTTGTCACAATCATATATCATCATTCATGTCATGCACCAAAGTCAAAACTAGGATACTGAAAGAGAAACATTGATGATATACTTAACCAAAATCAGTGTTTTACACACAACCATATATAATTATCATAAGCATGCATCAACCATGTGACCAAACCAGGCCTATAGCTTACAAACATATATATAAGATTGACATACATAATATTTATATCATTCCTTCAAAATCACCCTCTCTAAGTGTCACCAAAACTAGCTAACCAAGAAGGGACACTACATATTCCCCCTCTTGGGCTAAACTTGGCCCAAAGTTTTCCTACAATTATAAAATAGTTAGGTCTTTTGATTCTCTTATCAATATGGTTTTAACCTTATATATATGTATTTGATATCTTTTTGTTCATGTCTATTCATTATTTAATGTTTTGCCAAAGTGAAAAACAATCTCCATAAAAACCAAACCATACCATCAAGTAGCAAATATATCACTATTTTATATATGTTTCAATATCTAAAATTCCAAATATTATTATATCAAAACTAGCCATGCAATTTATAATACCGTATCAAGATACTATTTTATGTAATTGATATGACATCTACTTAAGTTATCTATAATAACTTGAAATTCCACATGCTTTTCTTCTCATAGTACCCATTAATATTTCACGTGTCACATTTTTTATTCTATAGTATATTGAGCTTTCCAAGCTATAAATAGTTCCCACATTAGTTGTATAACAACATTCATGGTCCATCCTATCATATAATCAAAATTTCACGACAAGATGTAGCAAATCATACATATACAATTTCTTGTCAATCTAGTTACCAAAACATGATGTCGTATTTATAAGTAATGACTTATGTTTTCTCGCTCTAAACAATTTGAAGATCACAAAAAAAATTATTATAACTTATCAGGGTAAAGTGGTAAACACCTACTTTGTACCATTTACTTTTCCTTGAATTCCACAACCATTCTTGTTATTCACTTTAATTACTTGAGAACCAATTCAATATTGGTTTAGATGAATTTCATTCCAACATATTAATTTGCAATCTTCCAATCCAAGGCAACTCATAAAATAGGTTGTCTATAATCTTATATTAACACCCATTTCCCAATTTTTCATGATTTCTATTCAACAACTAGGTAGTTCATTTGGTTTTAGGTCCTATTTCTTAACATTAATACATATAAGAAATTCTTAAACAAGACTATGAAAACCATACATTTCCCAAACTATGAATAATCATGTCGATTTTACGTAAGATTTACACTATCACAATGTCATTTTTATTTATTTATTTATTTTTAAAGAAGAATTACTACCCTTGTGAAAACATTACAACCTTTTGCAGGACTACTAACTACTCATACAACTATACATCCCAACACAAATTCCTAAATCCAACAATCTCTTCCATTCCACATACAATAAAATCATCTTAGGTTTCTAAATTATGCATCAATTCCAATTCATCAAAATGTGATCTCACTCTTCTTCAATTTTTCCCTCAAAAATATCACAAGCGCATATTCTTGTAAAACAAGTACTCAAATTAGTTTTTCATTAATCTCATACCTTATCCTTTAAGCTTAAATACAACAAATTTCCAATCACAGAAAAGGTTTATCTCTAAACATGCTATTCTCTTAACAATTACGTGCTAATCAAATTTCAAGAAACTAATTCATCAAGTTTATAAACAACATGAATTTTAAATCTATCAACTAACTAAAAATAGTTCTAAGAAGTTCGTGAGTTCTTCCTCATAATTTCTCTAATTAATTTAGTTAAATATAATTCAATCAATATGCAATTCTTAAATTCATTAAGAAGACTATCATGGCTTTCCTAGGCACAACAATATGAAATATTCTTTAAATATGCTAGACTTAATTTGTCTTGAGCAAATAGAAAAGATATTTCATTAACTTATCACAATAACATCTTTATACATTTTCAAGCATTTAAAAATCAATTCAATTCTACCTCAATCAAACACATACAAAAAGAATTACAATACTAGAGTATAAATACCTAGTCCACATTTAACTACATATATCAAGATCATCTATTACAAACATTCTAAACCACCTAACATGTACACTATACAAATCTTATTATCTTCATTTGTAATCAAAAGAATGAATGCATTTAAATCTCAAATAAATTATTGTTACGAATATATTCCACTAAATTCAAAGTATGCATGATCAACCCTTCTTAATCATGTCTATGAGATTTCATCGAAACTAATTCTTCCCTATATACAAAAACAATTACTTACCTTATAGAAATAGGTTAGTATAGATTCTAGGCTCATAGATAACATAGCAAGCACATTCTTCAACTTTCCCTAAAATGGTTTCCACAACCATTCGCACCTATAAATCTTTTGAATCCGTTCTTTATCGGGCATGACAGGCCTCAATCTAGTCCTAGACTAATTTCAAGTTATCTCGTGAAGAAAACCAATCCAAAATCCTCAATTAAAAATATCATAAAATAAATCATAAAAATTTCATTCTTAACCAATAAAAATGTCTTCATAAAACATATTTTAACTATTTCCTTTAACATTTGTGCATTACTCGTGCACTTACATTCATAGTTAAAAATGACCCATTGGGGATAACTTACATTGATATCTACTAGTTGAGAAATGGCAACAAGAAATTCCAGTTTAAATTTGTCCCTAAATTTAAATTGAGAATTAAAATAGAATTCTCTTCTCATAGCAACTTGTAAATAGTTAATTAAGTTTAATTGGCTTAATTAGCTTAGGAATTTCGAGATGGAAGTCTTTTGGAAGTCATGTAAGTGTTCTTCCTAAATTTTAGGGGTCCAATATGAGTTTAGATTAAGTTGTAATTAGATAACTTAGTTTATTGAGTTATATTCAGTTAAACTAGTTCTAACTATATGTTGAACTAGTGGAGGATTAACAGTGAGTTAGTGCACTGGTGCATCCACAGGTGCTACTCCATTTAACTGAATATTCTCTCATCAGAAACTCATGCATGTCAGTTCTAAGAAAGACCCAGTTGAGACTAGAGTGTCGGGACATTGTACTATCAGTTGTATGATTTACTGAGTTGTATATATCATGCATGTAATCAAGAAGAGGACCTAGATTGGATTGCAAAATTTTGGAAGCTCTGGGTTCCCATTAATATGGGTTATTCAACCTAGGAATTGCATAAGGAAATAGGGGCTTGACAGGCAGTGGAAATTGGCTAAGTGTTGGCTAAGAGCGGGCTTGTGAGGCAAAGAGTTGAGAATACTTGTGTGGAATTGTTCTTGTGAGAACAAGATTTGTATCTTCACTCATATTTCTAATTAATGCAATACATATAGGTGAAGTTTTGATTAATGGCTTTCCACAGAAAAACTTATTTTGTTATGTGTCATTGATTTGTCTTCTTCTTTTTCATATTGTTTTCATCGATCTATTGGCTTCTGTTGGTTGAAAGTAGAAGTAGATTCTTGTCTCTTGTTTTAGTAGATTACATGAGCTTGTGAATATACAGGAAAATCTATATGGTATAGGAGTTGAAGACAATGTACTAGAGGAGATTTCAAAGTTTTGAATTTTGGGTCACAGGTGAAATTCGAATTTGCAATACATACTTTAGGATCAACAAATGGCGTTCTACGGTTTGCGGCTCAAGTATGCCTTGGAAGGAAACTCGAATTATATAGCCTGGAGGGACAGAATGGAGGTTGTGCTGGAGGATAATGGCATGAAGGAATTCATTGATCAAGACATTCATAAGCTAGTAGCATTAGATGCACAAAATATGGTCGATGGAAGAAGTGTGTGGCGAAGGCAAGGCAGATAATCCTTGAGGGAGTTTGAGACCATATTGTATCGAGTCTCCATGGCAAGGAAAATCCGTATGCTATGTGGAGAGAATTAATGGACTTGTATAAGAATAGCAATGAACAAAATAACTTGGCACCAAAGGACAATCTTCGAAAAATCAAAATGGAGAAAGGCGAGACTATGTCGTGATGAACTTGGAAGTGTTGGAATCACAGTTGTCTAGGGTGATATGGTGAGTCTTTCTCTTCTGGGACTTCCAAAGAGTTGGAATAGTTATCAGGACTCTGTAAATGGTCAAGAGAAGCTGCTAGATTGGGAACAATTGTGGTCGGATTTGATGCAAGAGGAGATCAGGAGGAACACCAGGGATGACTCTTCATCAAAGACTGATGATGAAGAGAATTGTGCCTTAGCGATTAAGGCGAATAAAGGGGAAAGGAAAGCATCCCATTCCAAATTGGATTCTTGTTATGGAGGCAAGAAGAAAGACATGATGAAAGTTAAGTTCTTTCATTGTCATGAGCTAGGCAATTTTGCTACAAATATTCCACTCAAGAAGTCCAAGAAGAAGTCCTTAGGAGGAGCGGCAGGTGAGTCTTTGGCCTCTCAATTCGAATTGGAATTTTCCCTCATTGAACGCATGGTTTCATCAATGATGGGAAGTGTATGGTACTTAGACAGTGGAGTTTCATTCGACGTGACTGGCGACAAGGAGTTATTTAGTGACCTGGAGGAGAAAGATCTCCAAATGCATATCGAGATGGGTGACGATGGGAGGTATAGTGCTACTGGATTGGGCATGGTTACTTTTCAAAGGGAGAATGGGGATCCACTCACCTTAAACAATTTTATATATGTGCCCGAGCTGAAGAAGAACTTGGTATTTATTGCCATACTTGAGGATAGAGGCTATGATGTGATCTTCTCGAAAGGAAAGGCGTTCCTTCGACACATAGCGACAGGTCAAGTAAAGAAGATAGGGATTCAAGTGAAGAATCTCTATAAGATGGAGGTAGAGGATTTTGCTACTTTGAGCACGAAAGTAGAGATGGTGCAGAGCCGAGACCTTAGCGAGTTGTGGCACAGGCGATTGGGTCACTTGCATCATGGGGCTTTGAAGATCATGGAGAAAATATCCATTGGTTTTCCCAAAGGTACACTAGAGCAAGTTGATACATGCAAGGGGTGTACTTCGGGTAAATACACCAAGTCTTCTTTTGATGATAGAGACAATCGAGCAGAGGCTATTCTACAGCGAGTCCATTTAGAGGTGTGTGGACCATTCTTGACATCATCCACTATCAAACATAAGTATTATGTTATATTTTTGATGACTTTTTTGGAAAATGCTGGTTATTTTTCATGCAGAAAAAGGGTCAAACCTTCACAAATTTTTGTGAGTTTAAAGCATTGGTGGAGAAAGAGTCTGGCAAGAAGGTTAAATCTCTACGAAGTGATAACGGTGGTCAGTATGTCTCAAACAGGTTTAAGAAATTTTGTGCAGTTGAAGGGATCAAACAAGAGTTGATGACACCCCATAACCCTCAGCAGAATGGGGTGGCCGAGAGGAAGAACAGAAGCACAGTAGGGGCAACAAGGGCGATGTTGCATGATCAGGGTCTCCCACTACACGTGTGGGCTGAGGCATGCACTACAACAGTTTATGTTCAGAACTATAGCCCGCATCGAATAATTGGGGTGAAGACACCAGAGGAGGCTTATTCCGGTAAGATGCCAGATGTCGGTCACTTCAGGATTTTTGGGTCATTGATATATTTCCATGTGACCAAATATGCGCGGAAGAATCTTGAGTCAACAACAAAGTTGGGGATATTTGTGGGGTACATTGATACACCTCACAACTATCGGGTGTACTTACCGACCAACATGATGGCAGTGGTTCACAAAGATGTCAAATTCGATGAGGAGAAGGCCATTGGAGTTTCCCTTGAGAGGGAGATACAACTACATGTGGTTGAGGAGATTTTAGCTCCTAAGGTTAAGGAGCCTCAAATTGATGTGGATCGGCCACATGCAGAGGATACGAGAGTGGAGACATCCACTCAGACAGAGTCTTATAGAGATGGGAGAGAGCGCACCAGAGAGGCGGATAGATTGTTGTCAGATGCTAGAGAGAATGTGGGAGCACCCACATCACAATGCAGACAGAGGAGGTCACCTAACAGGTACACTAGATACATGGCTCTTATGAGAGGATGTGTTGTGATAGAGCCATATTCCTTTGAGGAAGTAGTGTAGCAGCCGATTTGGGTTGATGCCATGGTGGAGGAGTATGACTCCATAGTTTGTAACAGTGTTTGGGATGTGGTCCCGCGACTAGAAGATAAGTTCGTGGTGAGCTCCCGTTGGATTTACAAGGTAAAGTATGTTGCAGATGGTAGTGTGGAGAAGCATAAGGCTAGATTTGTGGCCCGTGGATTTTCACAGGTAGATTGGATTGACTATGATGACACCTTTTCTCCTGTTGCAAGGTACTCGTTGATCATATCTATATTAGTATTATCATCACAGATGGGTTGGAATATACATTAGATGGAAGTGACTACAGACTTCCTTAATGCCACGATTGAGGAAGAGGTGCACATAGAGTAGCCTGAAGGTTTTGAAACCTTCGACTGTGAGTCACATGTGTGTCGGCTCAAGAGAGCATTGTATGGGCTGAAAAAAGCACCTCATGCTTGGTACACCAGGATAGATAGCTTTCACCAGGTTGGGCTTCACGAAGAGTGAAGCGGATGCAAACCTGTACCACATAGTGGTGGAAGGTAAAATGTTGATCATTGTACTTTATGTTGATGATATCATACTGACAGGTGATAATCAGCTGCTCAAATCTTGCAAGGAGGACCTTTCAAGAGAGTTTGAGATGAAGGACTTGGGACCCATGAATTACTTTCTGGGCATGGAAGTATGGCAGGGTGATGGGGATCTATTTGTGTCTCAAGGAAAGTATGCCAATTAGATACTCAGGAGGTTCCACATGGAGAGTTGCAAGCCTATGGATACTCCTCTAGCTGGTAACTGGAGCAAGGAGGATGCTACTTCGGGAGAGGTAGTGGAAGCTACTGTTTAAAGGAAACTTGTGTGTTCACTCTTGTACTTGGTGAACACACGACCAAATTTATGCTATACAGTTAACCAACTGAGTCAAGTGATGGTTAGGCCTACCAAGTTGTATTGGAAGGTGACAAAGCATGTATTGAGATATCTTAAGGGCAGTACTCAATATGGATTATGGTACAAACAGACATAGGGAGTGAACCTTCAAGGCTTCACGGATGCAGATTGGACGGGGAGTCCATCCGACTGGAAAAGCACACCAGGAGGGATTTTTAGTACTGGGTCAGCAATAGTTTCTTAGTACAATAGGAAACAAAGTTTAGTTGCACTCAGTTCAGTAGAGGAAGAGTACATGGATGCAAGTCAGGCATCATGTGAGGCCATCTAGATGAGGAAGATCATGGTTGGTCTATCTGGTCAGCAAATGGATCCAACAGTGATTTAATGCGATAATCAAAGTTGTATCAAACTCTATGAAAATCTAATTTTTCATGATAGGTCCAAGCACATTGATATCCGATATCATCATCTCAGATATTGTGTATTGAGGTGGATGATGTTGTTAGAGTACATTCCGACAGAGGAGCAAGATGCTGACATTTTGACAAAGGAATTGTCAAGATGTAAATTCGAGTTTTATAGAGACAGGATCGGGGTAGAAGATAATCTCTTTCTTGTTGAGAGGGAGTGTTGAGAAATGGAAACAAGAAATTCCAGTTTAAATTTGTCCTTGAATTTAAACTGAGAATTAAAATAGAATTATATTCTCATAGCAACTTGTAAATAGTTAATTAAGTTTAATTGGCTTAATTAGCTTAGGAATTTCGAGTTGGAAGTCTTTTGGAAGTCATGTAAGTGTTCTCCCTAAATTTTAGAAGTCCAGTATGAGTTTAGATTGAGTTGTAATTAGATAACTCAGTTTACTGAGTTATAGTCAATTAAACTAGTTCTAACTGTTTGT
>APFE030794401.1:48013-50843 GCA_000404065.3 Pinus taeda | reverse complement strand
TAATTCCATGCTTAAAGCAGCGTATTATATCTACAAACATCTAATTTCATATTTAATATAGATATTAAATATACATTAGAATCTACATATACAGAGTTGGAAAGAAATGACCATAGATCAATTCCATTAAAAAAAACAAAACAAAAATTAAAATAATTCATAGAATAATAATTTTAGCTAATTGCACATTTTCTTTGAATACACAAGTGAGACACTCTTCTTGAAATTATTTCCTCTATCTCAACCCTTCTCATACTTCAAAAATTACACTTTTATATAATTATACATTTGCACCCTTGAATTTATGAAATTTAAACAAACTCTTAATTTAAGTACTTTATTTAATATACCCTCTCAAATATCATATTACTTAATTACCTGGAAAGAAAATGCAGGTATGTTTGAGAGATATTAATAACATCGCAGTCCAAATTTATACAATGTAACGAAGAAGATTAATATCACAAGTCAACAATAGGAAAAATGTGTTTTAACCATAGTAAATTAAACACACCCAGATTGCACCAATTAAACAAATAAAAACACTATAACCATTGCAAGTCAACAATAAGAAAAATGTTTTTAATTAAAAAAATAAAAATATGACAACATTGCAAGTAGATAATAGGGAAAATTATTTTTAACCATTGAAAATTAAACATTACCAACATACTATTCCAAGAGTAAGTTAGCCTCAAGTAAACGTTTAGGTAAGTAATTATACCAATACTTTGGACATTAGGCCTCACAATAACCAATAAGAATTTAGAATCTTAGCTTGAGACAAAAACATTAAAACTTTATAGGTCAATATTATCTTATAGAACCATTTTAAACATAGTTACACCTCATTGGTACATTGCATTTGTTCAACTTTCTAGAAAAAATTAAGCCATGTGTTGATATGTTCACTAAACGTAAGGCTAGAGAAGATATTTAAATATATTGTTAACACAATAATATGATAATATAAATCACTGTCAAATTCAAGATATATTGTTTTCATTTGTAGAGAAAAATATGAATGGGAAATTCTATCATAAAAAAGGGAATGTGAAATTATATCCTAAACCCAACTAATTACTCCAGTGAAGAATAGTAAATTTAGAAAAGGAGGGAGATGGTGTTGAAATTTATATATATTGTTTTCATCTCTTATAGAGAAAAATATGAATGTGAAATTCTATCATAAAAAAGGGAATGTGAAATTATATCCTAAAAACAACTAATTACTCCACAACCTGAACGTGAAGAATAGTAAATTTAGAAAAGGAGGGAGATGGTGTTGAAATTTATATAATTGAAATTAATTTAAGAAGAAACGATTAGGAAAAGAGGGAAGGAAAAGGCAACGAAAATGGACTGATTAATAACTCTTGCAAAAGAGTTATACTTATGCTGCAAGTTAGCGTTTTTTCACTTATTTCAATTAAAATGAAGCAAAACCATAAAAAATGCATCTATTTACCTATTTCAATTAAATGAAGCAAAACCATAAATTATGAGACTCTTACCAATAGCTTTGGCAATTCTCTATGAAAGTATTTGGCTTTTCTTCCTTAATTTGCTACAATAACAAGGTTAGTACAATAAACTACAACAATAATTATTCCAATTTGAGGTTTAAAAATCCATACGTATAAACTACTCTTAAACCAAGATTACATGCATACAACAATTTAAATTTCTACAATACTTTATGCTAATACTATACTAAAATTTCAAGACAATTAAATTTATATCCGATGAACTCCAATAGATGAAAATATGCTCCATCTTTGTTTCCTTAACCAACTCATTTGAACCATCAGTTTTCGACCCAACGATATCCAAGGAGAACTTCTCCCCCTGGACCCCCGAGCTGTAAGAGTTGATAAGAAGTACCAAGATATAGTAATAGAGAGATAACTCAGTACCACTCATGTATAACTCAACTAAGACTACCAGGGAACTTAGTTCATGAAATTTTAGACGCATTTTAGCAGCATCTTGTTAATCTCCAGGTCTCCCTTACTATGGACAAATACTTCAATATTTATAGGCACTGAGTGGGGGTGACACATCACCCCTCTCATGCAAAATTAATTTAATTTTAATTTGTAAAATTTCCTTTTATTCATCACCTTCATGTGAGGTGGCAAACACTCAAATTTTCTTAATTATTAATTACATTAATTATCTAATATTCATCACTGCATGTGTCCTTTATAGGTAATTTATTCTTATCAATTTTTGCAAAATAAATAATCTTCCTTTTTATTAAAATAATATTTAACATAAGAACCCATTAAAAGTGGGTAAATTTGGAATTATATTAATTTAAGGATAATCTAGGTAGGCTTACCCTGTTGATTTATGCCCATGAGTGGTATTTTTTCTACTTGAGGATAGGAATTCCACACCCCTATTGCATTCATCTCCAGATTTATTAGGACTGCATACCATTTTTCTTGCACCTAGGACTCTGTGCTCTGATTTATTCAATAGATCCAATAATTTGCATCTTGATCTTTCAAAGATTTAGGACTCTGCACCGTAATATTTTCATAAATCCAAGGCTTTGCGTCTTGATTTTCCATGGATTTAGGACTCCATGTCCTAACCTCCATGCCTTCTCATCTATTCTGCTTGAAACTCCATACTTCTCCTCAAGGTACTGGTTGTGAGCTCATACCCATCTGATGGTTCATTGGCAGGGTCTTATGCCAAGGTATGCACAAATCACAATTTTCATAGATTAAAAACATCTAACAAATTTCATAATGGAATTAAAGTAATCACATTTTACTTAGAGGTGTACATGACTTCCATAGCCATTTTTATTTAAAGA
>APFE030794401.1:38013-45513 GCA_000404065.3 Pinus taeda | reverse complement strand
ACTGTAGTCCACCATTATTTTAGTCATTTTGATCTTCTTCTTCCTACAAACACACCATGTTAGATAAACCAAATATAAACATGATCAACATACTTCAATGAAGTTCAGAGGAGGCTATCTCATTTGCACGATCAATCCAGATTAGCACAACATATGTACATATAATGAAATGAACATATCAATCATAAAACATCAACATCAGGATGACAAAAGACCAAAACAATGACCATTATGCATACATAATGAACACATAGAAAACTGACATGCATGCATGAAAAACACATTCCGCCCATCTAGTCCAAGTGTTAAACCTGGGAGCTCTGATACCAATCTGTAACCACCCCTCCCACATTTACCCAATTTCATCGACTTTCCAAGGTAAACATGAGATGAAGAGTTACTATGACATGACTGAACTTCCAAGCTCTATTTAAGGAAATGGGGCCTACAAACTAACCACAAACTAAAAACTCACAACATCCCTCAGGGCTACAAGACACTCAGGGGGCCAAAGAACCACCCCATGTGACCAAACCCTAAGTCGAGGCTCCTTTTCACTAACCTAGGCTCCCAACCACATGAATGACAAGGCCTAGGTGCGGTTGAAGGCCTTCAACTGCATGCACCACACTACCTGAGTGCAGTTGTACCCCAAAATTTCTAGTTCAAAGGGTGTGATCCTGAGATCTAAGCCACAATTCCAGGTAATCCTATAAACCACTACCCAAAATTGCCTGAGACTTTCCTCGAATCATAATAGACTTGAAAACAAAGCTAAACATTCAAACTTGAGTTAGAAACATGACCTAGGTTTCCTAGAACACACTAGACATTTCTTCAAACACATGGAAAACATGTAACCTACAGGCCATGAATGCATATATGATCGTACTAGTGTGAGATTCATATTAGAATCACCAAGAAGGCTCCACATAATTTCAATAACACTTATTATTCCATACATTCATAAACCAATCAATAACTAAACTATTCATGACAAGAGCTATAATTAACATACGTCAGATAACCAGTAAATAACTAGCATAATACCAATGGAAACTCAACCATAATATCACCAACATGATTGCTACAAATATACATGAATCACAATAGAAGAATAACTCTTATTAACATATGGAAATGCCAACCATGTTAGGGACTTCGACATACCACCCGACCATAGATTTTGTTGAATCAAATCTCTCTTTCAGTCAATCACCCCTGCTCCATATTCCAAGCATGAATGTGGGATCTCATGGAATAAACCAAACAAAACCAAGCCAGGGCTTCTCGAGGCAAAACCACCTCAACCCTCAACCACAGTGATTCCACCTCCATAGTCATACATCCTAATCACCAACCGTATCAGTCTCTATCCAAGTTGTCCAGGGCTCCAGGAACTAGTAACTCAACCCACAACATTCCAGGGCTCCAAAGATTTTTTCCAACCTAGCTCTAGGGACTAGTAACTCAACCCACCAAGGGTTTCTAGAGCATTTTTCCCAACCTAGGCTCCAGGACTAGTAACTCAACCGAATTTGTTCTAGGGCTTCCAGAGTGTTTGTTCCAACCCACAACCATAAGGAGTTATGAGCACCAATCAGAAAACAATCGAGTGGGAAAACCTACAACACCATGGCTATCCAAGAAATGGCAAGGAAAGTCTAAAATCATTGTCAATCCAGGAAAATATACATGCCAATGACAACACATAACCAGAAAACCACATGCATATACCATACATTTAGAAAGCATCAAGGAAATCACATATGCAACCTGTTACCTACAAAGCAATCTAGTTGTAGTTGTTGATCCAACTTTTCCCTTGCACTTTCCTACTTTTCTTTTCCTTCTTTCTCCAAATCCAATGTATGCCAAAGTGCTCCAAGAATACTCTAACTGTGCAAGAGTATGAGAGAATGAGAGAATTAATAACAAAGTCAATGAATGAACTGAGAAAAACCTGTGAAATGATCCTCATAAGCCTTTTTATCATTGAGGCTTCTATTTTTTTCATTTTCCTTCAATTTCCCTCTCATGCAAATTTGTGACCCTTCATCTCCTTTTTCCCCTATTTTCCTTTATTTTCATAAATAAATGCCAATTAATTCCACTTTTCTTTTGCTAATGCCTTTGCCAATTTCAATGGCCATTTATTAAGCACCAGTGATGCCCATCGCTATGTTTTTCCCAACATTTAGCTCGGAATACGTGTCTCATGACCTTCGTATTATTTTATTTACATTGGAAATCAACTAGGGGTTGTTACAATAGCCTTCCATACTGCCTCCCACCACCATTTGATAAAAGTGTCATCTCTTACTTCCATGAGAGAGATATATCTGAGATTTTTGGTATAAGAGATGAAGGGAGATATGATCCAAGAAAGTTTGTCTTCCCTGTAAGTCAACCAGATTTGACCAATTGATAGGCATTTATGAATTCATTCCATGCCTCAATAAATCCCATGAGAAAATCCAAATCCTCCACTGAAATCCATCCTTGGTTCCATATCGAAGTAGTAGTTGGATTTTCAATGTGGATGCGTTTTTTTAAATACTTGTCTCTTAGGTGGTCGATAAGAGAGGTGGGGAGAAGATGATGTTGACCACTTCCTGGCTAGGGATTGAGACCAATTATCACATGGTCCCCTATGCCCACTTTCCATGCTAGCTTGTTTCTTATGTTAGGATATTTCCAAAAGAGTTGAGTACAACCCCCCAAATCATAGATATGTCAGGATGCATCTTGTTCACATATCTGATCCACTCTTACAAAGAGATAGGAGTGATGTATTTTTTAGTTACAATGGATTTCCATAGGTTAGAATTTTGGATCTCCACCCACACTTAGCAACTAGGGCCTTGCAGGGAAAAAAAAAAGGAGATATTATTTAAGCCCCACCACCCTAAGAGATTTTGCATTGAAACTTCTTGGCATTTAACCCAAGGGAGAACTTCATGATCTTGTTTCCCCGACTAAAGAAAATTGAAACAAATTCTTCTAATTTTTTCTAAAACAACTTTCGTGATACATACCATAGAAATCTAGTAGAAAGGGATAGCTTCTAAAACTATTTTAATCATCATTAATTGGCCCACTCGAGGTATCCAATGAAAAGGCTATATTTTCAGGCATTTTTTTTAAATCTTAGTGATGAGATAGAACAAGTCCTCCTTATTGTAACATTTTGGTCTGAGATTGAAACTGAGGTACTTCACTGCCTCCTCCAACGGTCTAGTTGCAAAAGGAAGCGTCTGAATTAAATGATGAGTCTCCCCATTGTCCAAGTTTTGCATGGAAATATAATATTTCCTATTGTTTATTGACCTACCAATGGATTTCCCATACAAAGAAAGAGTGTCCAACAACACACTCACCTCTCTAGGAGAATCATTACAAAAGATGAGAATGTTGTCAATTAATAAAAGGTGTATGATAGTCATGGCTTGTGGTATAAGAGTGTTGCAAAAAACACCCTTCCTCTTTGCCTCTTCCAATAGTTTGTTGAGTCCTTCTACCAACAAAACAAAAATGGGAAGAGGGGGCATCCCTGAAGTAAACCTTTTTGCACATGAAATAAGGGAGAGGCCAGACCATTGATTAATACAACAAATGAAATAGTTTGAATACAACTCATCACCTAGGCAAAAAAATGTTGATTGAAACTCACATGTGTCAAAAGAAGCCTTACGTAGATATAGCTAACTCTGTCATAGGCTTTGGATAGGTCAATTTTGACAACAACTTCTTTTAATTCATAATTTTCATACTATGTAAACCCTCTTGAGTAGCACCTGTAGCATTGTGAATCTATCTCCCTTTCAAGAAAGCAAAATGTTCTATGGAAATGGACAGTAAAAGGATGGACTTAATTCTTAAAGCGATGATTTCAACTATGACTTTATATATGGTGTTACATAGGGATATGGGACGAAAATCATCTAGAGATGATGGATGATCCACTTGGCGAATAAGAGTGATGAAAGATGTATTGAATGCAGAAAACATGTGCTTCTCCCTTCTAGATTCCTCAATCACCTTAAGTAGATCTTGACCAATAGTATCAAACAACTCAAGGAAGAATTCAAGAGTCCAACCATCTGGACCCAAGCTTTTGTCTCTATAAAAATATGAAAAACAATTTTTAATTCGTTTTCAGAGACTTCGTCCATGATGGCCCTATTATCATCATCATCAACCATCTTGGGGAAAATTTAGGCAATTCTTATCCCTTTACCAATTTAGGCTCCAGGAGGGGAATGGAAGAGTTTTTTGAAATGTCTATTACTCAATGCTGCTAGCCCTTCAAAACGTGTAACTTTTGTGCCATCAGGACCCTGAAAAATCCATATGGTGTTGTGCATTTTCCTTCCCTTGACATAAGCCTAGAATTTTTATGTGTTCTCGTCCCCACTAGCCAACTAGATCGCTCAGCATTTTAATTGCAACTCCTTTTCTCTTTCTACTAAAAGCACTTTTTTTCCAGCTTTCCAAAGTCATAAGAGCCTCTCTAGATTTAGGGGATATAAATCCTTCCTCGTCTTGATAAGAAAATATCTGCATATGTTCTTCAATCTCCCTCAGTTCTTGGACCCCGATCAACTTCTTCTTTTTAGCCCATTATTTAGTTTTCAACTTAATGAGCTTGAGGTTAGCCTCAATTTGGATGGATGCAAAGGATTTGAGATGAGGATTAAATGCTTTCTGATGGGAGTTAACAAGGGTTAAAAACTCCTCCTTCTTAAACTAGAAGGAGTTCATCTTAAAAGGGTTAGTCAGTTTCAGGGTGGCCCTTCTACTTTACATAAATATAGGATGGTGGTTTGAATCACCCCCAAGCCCTATCCATTACTTGATCAATAGGAACCTTCCCACTAGATCCTCCGACAATAAAAAATGATCAATTATCTTGGCCATTATATCAATTTTGACATGACGGTTACGTCAGGTAGGGGATAATTTCATAGGATCCACATCCACCATATTTCAACCCTTAATTTTGTTCAAATAATAGTTAGCTAAAGGTTTTAGCCTAGCCCATGAAACCCATGATTCAGATATGCCCAGGGAGAAGTTCAAGTCACCACTGAGGATAAGGCTCATAACTTTGATGATGGATTTTTTGAAGAGCCTATCCCATAACTCGTTGTGGTTGAGGGAAGGGCCATATAATATTAATAATGTGAATAGAGAGCCCAGGTCCTTTTAAAAAGCCTCGAACCCCAACCTATAATCAAAAATCCAGAAATTATATACTTGAATCTTCCTAACATTCCAACCCATTTTGATTCCTCTAGATATTTCAATGGTGTCCAATTACAAGAACCTCAATCCCTTCAAATGAGCCTTTAAACATTTGATAATGTCATCACCATCCCCCAAGATTTCTTGAAGGAAAACCACATCTAGAAAAGAAGCTTCAACAAGTCTACCCAGAGCATGTTTTTTATGGGGACTTGCTAGGCCCCTACAGTTGAAGGAAAGGAGTTTCGTTGGGAGACCCCTCCAAGGGAAAAAAGTGCTCTAAGGGCCCTGTGAATATAGAATTGTTTTCCCACGACTATATCAGGGCGATATTTTTCTTTAGCCTTGGTCCAATGAGATTTTTTGTTTCTTCCTCTACCTTCAGTAATCGAAATGGATCAATTCCCACGATCCCATGAGATGTTCTCCTACTGGGGTAGGACTAATCTCGAATGAAGATTATAAACCACAGTTTGGGATGTTGATACCTATGATCAATCCCAAGATGGAGAGGATGTAGGGGAGGGGTGATCACTCGTCATTAGAAAACAAGGACACAGGGCCCTAAAAGGAGTGGAAATTCCAAAAATGGGAAGTGAGGGAGGAGAGGTTGCATCCTTGGATGAGGAGCCAATAAATTTATTAACAAGAGAAAGGGGACTAGAGCAAACATGAGTGATAGGGGAAGAAGAAGGGAGGATGGGATTTTAGGAAGACATGGAAGAAGGTGGGGGTGTCACAGAGTCCAAGAGAATTCCATGACTGATAACACGTCACAACGAAGCATAACATTAAGAAGATGTGGGGGAATTTATAAGGGGAGGGGGAAATGGGGAATTGCTTGTAAGCGTTGGTGCCATAGTTATAGAATTTGAACTTAGGTTCCCCATGCTCCACCTGCATCCTTGTCATAATATCGCCATCAGTTTCCTAGACCTCATTCTCTGCCAAAGTGTCCAAATCAGCTAGATAGAGTGCCTGAACCTTGCCTAAATCCTCATGGTATTATTTCTTGCTATTAAATAATAGTTATTTTTTTCAGAGTGGAAACTCACAATCCTTGACTAGATTCCCATAATTATGACACCATTTGCATCCACATGGGATACCTTCATAATCTAGTAACTAAATTATTTCCTCACCAATCCCTACATCCATATCCTTTGATAACCCTTTTCTAAGGTCTATCTTAACCAAGATGCGTGCTAGGACCATGTTATCTGTCTATAAATATGAAGAGTCATGGTCCAAATAGGTTCCCAGGGAGTTCCCACTATCTTAAAATATTAGGGAACCCAATATTGAGGGGGAAGACTAGGAAGATGCATCTAAATTAGTACCAAATCTAATATTTCTCATTTTGCATCGAAGAGAGGAGTCCAAAAATTGAATAGAAAAAGGGTCATGTCAATCATCCATACCTATTGTTTAAATTTTTAAGCATCGCCCGACTCATTGGAGATAAGGTGGATCCATCCTCTGGCCGACAAAATCACTTTCGAAGGACTATTAATGATGGGTGCAATTTATTTTTCAACCCATGATTTTAAGGTTGAAATGCCAAATTCTTGGCCCCTTGCTTATCCAACTAGTGATTTATCAAACATTTCTCCATCTTTTGCATGGTGATATCTACTCCCAACACCAGGGATAATCGGTCTCTACGATTCTTTTTGATGCAAAGATTATTTTTCCCCGTATTGACTTTCATTGTTCATGCCTCCTAGTTCGCTTTTCCTTATGATTCCGTGGAGATTTTCTTCGTTGGAACACTAGATTTAAGTGTTGCATCAATTAGCTCTTCTTCAACCTCTGGCACAAGGCTTTCCCATAAAAAAAAAACTATTTGAAGACAAGGAGACCAGGGCTCTAGGATAAGTAAGGAGATTGGAAATGCCTTTGGAAACAAAATTCCTTCATTGTGTTCAATTCCTGTTGGGGACCCTAAAGATGTCAAGAAATGTTGGAAATATAGCTCACAACTTAGAATGAGTGAAGGAAAGAATGACTGCATATAATTGATGACCTTCGTTGAACCACATGAAGTTTTTGGCATACCCTGACTCCATCCTGCAGGACCTAAATACATTGTTCCTTGTAATCCCAAACCAAGCAATTCCAAGCCTAGGGTTTGGCTCTGCAGCCCTCCAAACGACGAAAAATTATCAGTACATGTTGGAGTGGAGCTAGAGAGGTGGTGACCAACCCTCTCCATTCCTCTAAGTTGTCACCCTTCGATCAATGGGTAAAGAC
>APFE030794401.1:3128-27899 GCA_000404065.3 Pinus taeda | reverse complement strand
AATTGGGGACGGGGAAACTTAGTATTCTTTGCAAATGAGATAAGATAGAGACATATTATGACAATTGTGAATTTAATGGGAAACAATGGAGGGAATAAATGGCAGTTTAAAACCTTGAAAAAACACCAACCCTAGCACTATGCCTACATGAACAAGCAATAACTAAAATCCATTTCTCTTTACATTTTTGGTGGCAAATATACATGACCACAAGCCCATCATTCATATTTCAAGCATCCAACAGGGTAATAGACCCTACCTCGATCAATTTAGCAAGCAAGAGGGCGATTTGAGAAAATTTGAAGTGGTTTTGTGGAAGACAGTTTGACTGGTCGCACACAGGCTTTGACAGGTCGCGCACAGCTTGACAGGTCACGTCCGTTAGGAATTAACACTGCGGAGGGGCTGCTGACTAGTCGCGCACTGCCCAACAGGTCGCGCACAGTCCCTGACAGGTCGTGCACCTGAAAATGACCCAAATTCTCTGCAATTCGCCTCCTTTCGCCTTCTTCGCCCTCTCACTCTTCTTTGAAAACTCTTAGATGCACAATGAGGGTGTTTAGAGGGAATTTGACTCTTTATAGACCCAATTTGAAAAAAATTACTTACCAAACCCACTTTCTAATGTTTTGTTTTGGCATTCACTTTTAACACTTATTTGAGTTTTCTTTGTCCTGATTTTGGCTCTTTGAGTGCTTTAACTCCATTCTTTTTGCAGGTAGACCATCTGATGGACTCTGGCGAGAAGACCAGGGTTATTGCCGTCATTTTGAAGAATTTTTGAAATTTCCTTATTTTTTGCAAAATTGACATGACCTTGGGTTTAAAAACAGGGTTTTTAAATCCAAGGTATAAATGAGCTGTACCTGATTAAAATATCAATGTAACATATTTACATATCTCCTTCTGGCTTGCTGGAGACTCTTGGACTTTTGACTCATGACATTGCAAAGACTTTTGACCGAAACCCTAGACCTAAGACTTTGGATTTCAAGACAAAGCAAAACAAATGTGACACAAGCTCATTAACTGATATGACCTGATCCAGCAAAGCCAAGAAGGGAACAAGGACCATCTCCTCCATCAGTTTTATGGCATGCCTAACGGGATGCAAAACTGACAGTGATGAGACACCTACCTATAAAAATGCAAAGAGTTTTGATCGATGATGGAGGGCTCAAGACCGAGTCTAACACAACCCATTTTGATTCCTCTAGATATTTCAATGGTGTCCAATTACAAGAACCTCAATCCCTTCAAATGAGCCTTTAAACATTTGATAATGTCATCACCATCCCCCAAGATTTCTTGAAGGAAAACCACATCTAGAAAAGAAGCTTCAACAAGTCTACCCAGAGCATGTTTTTTATGGGGACTTGCTAGGCCCCTACAGTTGAAGGAAAGGAGTTTCGTTGGGAGACCCCTCCAAGGGAAAAAAGTGCTCTAAGGGCCCTGTGAATATAGAATTGTTTTCCCACGACTATATCAGGGCGATATTTTTCTTTAGCCTTGGTCCAATGAGATTTTTTGTTTCTTCCTCTACCTTCAGTAATCGAAATGGATCAATTCCCACGATCCCATGAGATGTTCTCCTACTGGGGTAGGACTAATCTCGAATGAAGATTATAAACCACAGTTTGGGATGTTGATACCTATGATCAATCCCAAGATGGAGAGGATGTAGGGGAGGGGTGATCACTCGTCATTAGAAAACAAGGACACAGGGCCCTAAAAGGAGTGGAAATTCCAAAAATGGGAAGTGAGGGAGGAGAGGTTGCATCCTTGGATGAGGAGCCAATAAATTTATTAACAAGAGAAAGGGGACTAGAGCAAACATGAGTGATAGGGGAAGAAGAAGGGAGGATGGGATTTTAGGAAGACATGGAAGAAGGTGGGGGTGTCACAGAGTCCAAGAGAATTCCATGACTGATAACACGTCACAACGAAGCATAACATTAAGAAGATGTGGGGGAATTTATAAGGGGAGGGGGAAATGGGGAATTGCTTGTAAGCGTTGGTGCCATAGTTATAGAATTTGAACTTAGGTTCCCCATGCTCCACCTGCATCCTTGTCATAATATCGCCATCAGTTTCCTAGACCTCATTCTCTGCCAAAGTGTCCAAATCAGCTAGATAGAGTGCCTGAACCTTGCCTAAATCCTCATGGTATTATTTCTTGCTATTAAATAATAGTTATTTTTTTCAGAGTGGAAACTCACAATCCTTGACTAGATTCCCATAATTATGACACCATTTGCATCCACATGGGATACCTTCATAATCTAGTAACTAAATTATTTCCTCACCAATCCCTACATCCATATCCTTTGATAACCCTTTTCTAAGGTCTATCTTAACCAAGATGCGTGCTAGGACCATGTTATCTGTCTATAAATATGAAGAGTCATGGTCCAAATAGGTTCCCAGGGAGTTCCCACTATCTTAAAATATTAGGGAACCCAATATTGAGGGGGAAGACTAGGAAGATGCATCTAAATTAGTACCAAATCTAATATTTCTCATTTTGCATCGAAGAGAGGAGTCCAAAAATTGAATAGAAAAAGGGTCATGTCAATCATCCATACCTATTGTTTAAATTTTTAAGCATCGCCCGACTCATTGGAGATAAGGTGGATCCATCCTCTGGCCGACAAAATCACTTTCGAAGGACTATTAATGATGGGTGCAATTTATTTTTCAACCCATGATTTTAAGGTTGAAATGCCAAATTCTTGGCCCCTTGCTTATCCAACTAGTGATTTATCAAACATTTCTCCATCTTTTGCATGGTGATATCTACTCCCAACACCAGGGATAATCGGTCTCTACGATTCTTTTTGATGCAAAGATTATTTTTCCCCGTATTGACTTTCATTGTTCATGCCTCCTAGTTCGCTTTTCCTTATGATTCCGTGGAGATTTTCTTCGTTGGAACACTAGATTTAAGTGTTGCATCAATTAGCTCTTCTTCAACCTCTGGCACAAGGCTTTCCCATAAAAAAAAAACTATTTGAAGACAAGGAGACCAGGGCTCTAGGATAAGTAAGGAGATTGGAAATGCCTTTGGAAACAAAATTCCTTCATTGTGTTCAATTCCTGTTGGGGACCCTAAAGATGTCAAGAAATGTTGGAAATATAGCTCACAACTTAGAATGAGTGAAGGAAAGAATGACTGCATATAATTGATGACCTTCGTTGAACCACATGAAGTTTTTGGCATACCCTGACTCCATCCTGCAGGACCTAAATACATTGTTCCTTGTAATCCCAAACCAAGCAATTCCAAGCCTAGGGTTTGGCTCTGCAGCCCTCCAAACGACGAAAAATTATCAGTACATGTTGGAGTGGAGCTAGAGAGGTGGTGACCAACCCTCTCCATTCCTCTAAGTTGTCACCCTTCGATCAATGGGTAAAGACTGGGGAACTGGTCAAAATTTGCTGTGGACCACCTTCTTCTAGTTCATAATTGGCCGGTTCTTCCTCTTCCTTATAAGTCTCTAGGTTGAAAATTGACATATCAACCATTACACTTGTTGATAAACCATTTACTTATTCTGTGAACCTTCTAGCTGTAGTGAAAGTTACTTAGTAGGGGTTGACAAAGGTGGATGAGATATATTGGATGAAACTATAGACTATGACAGGAAGTCGCGTCCCTATAATTATAACCCAAAATGAATGTTGTAGGTTTTATCCATATGCACCTTTAGGGATGAAATCCCTAGGATCTCATGTATCCCAATTTGATTGATCATCGAGCTCCTACAGTTTATGATCCATTTATTGGGGAGAGGGAATTTCTTGAAGTCATGTCTCTTATATTGTTACTTTAAATGAAGAATATTTCACCAAGATGGGAATTTTACTTTGAATTTTCTTATAAATCCAATAATGTGCTCTATTGTTGAAATGAATGAGTGATAAGAACTAGAGATGGCATATAAAAGGAAAAAGAGACAAAAGGAACCCATGATATAATTAAGTCCAGATAGGGAAGAATTCATAGAGATGACATATAAGTGAGCACCCTTGGACTTGTGTATGGAGACTCTCTTTTCAATATGGATGTGGGCAGCACTTACAAACGGGGTGAGTTGTAGCAGATGTTTAAAGAGGAAACCTACCGATAACTCTGTCCTTTCCTGTTGAGTTTAACCTAGGCTCCAAAGTCTACCAACAAATTAAGAAATTAGGGTTGCACAAGGTCACAACCAATCCTATAGTATTACATTGCATTGAATTCATTTCATGGCTAATCAACCAAGAAAATATTGAGAACAAATTGGTCACATATTCTTCTAGGAAATATATTGCCTCATTCTAGCCTACATCTTTGCTACAAGTTACCCAAACAATTGTCAAGATCACAAATGATTGGATTCTATAGCCTTCCTTAAACTATCAATATTTCCTCAAGGGTGGGTCAATCCCAAAGCTTTTATATCTATGAGATTGGGAGGTTGTCCTAGGAATAATTTTGGAACACCATATAAAATCATGATGACTTTGATTAACATATTGTATGGGTCAAAAGATGCAACAAAATTTAAAAAGTCTTAGGTGACATTGATCAACCAAGTTACCTACATTGGTTCAATATTCAATTGAGCTTCTATACTTTGGAATCCATGGCCCATTCTATCTTCGGGGCTAAAGACACAAACCTAAGAATCCCTCCAATCTTGATTATTTCCTCTTATCTATTGGACATTGTTTGTGTAGTAAATAAATATCAATGATGAGCCCAATGAAGTACCAATCAATGTCTACTATTAGATATTATGGCAACATTACTTTAGGATTATTACACTAGGATCTTTGATCATTTCATGGCACCCATGGAAAAAAAAAAAAAAAATTCTATGAGCTTGTACAATGTATGATAGAAAAGAATGTGCAAGCTATCAGTGAAATTGGTGATGGTTATGTCATTGAAAAAGGAACATATCTAAGCATTTTTGAGCCATTAAAGTACCCCATTTATTTCCTCAATTTAATCTTGATAAGTTTTATCTACAAGAAGTGGCCTATCTAATGTTTATACATGTAGTTGGTGCATCATTTCCTTGTGACAAGAAAGCCTTGTGGCATCAAATTTCCTTTCCATATATGGGCCTTTGGAATTAAATATGTAAAGGTGGTATAAAATCCAAAGCCCTACTCCATTCCAATTCAAGGAGGAAAGGCTAAAAACTAATGATCCATTAAAACCTATTGATGACCACTACTATGCTTGTAAATATGTATTTCCATATAAGAACAAAGTACGACAGGAAGGGGAAGTATATAGAAGGGAATCATCGTTGGATAAGGTGGCCTTCATAATGGGTAGTAGAATTAAAGGAAGGAAAGGGGAAAAAAGACAATAAAGAGAAAATGTAGAAAGATAAATTAGAGAGAGAACCTAGAGAGAAGGAAGAAGCAACAACAACAAAATAATCTAAGGCTAGATTACAAAAGGAGGGTGAGGAGGTTGAGGAAATAAAAAGGAATGAAGATCTAAGGTTGACTTGAGAAGAGGAACCTAGGAAGAATAAGGAAAAAATATAAGAGGAATTCATTGGATAAGAACCCATGGATACTAACACTTCTTATCCTAAAACTATTTGTAGCACTTCTTATCCTAGGAACATATATCACAAACTTCCACTTCCTTCTAGTTGATCTTGGCTTGGAGAAATTCACCCATTCCAATTCGAATGTAGTCGCAATTCTAGATTCATTTTTATTTGATAAATACAAAGGAAAAGTAGTAAATCAATCACATAAATAACTCAAAACAAATAAGAGTTCCTAAAATTATGGTAAATCCTAAGACACCACTAATGGAAGACACACGAGAAAATTCTATTTCCATAGCTTGCACATGTGTTTTGTGTTCTTGGATTTTAAATTTAACATCCAAAGCATGGATAAAGAAATTGAAGAATACAAATGAAAGATAGAATAGTTAGAAAAAAAACTATCCAACTACAAAGTGGATATTAGTAGTCTATCTATGTTCAAGGTCTGTGCCTCTGAAATCCAAGACTTTCAAAATCATGAAACTTTCAAGAGTTTCAATATCATGCCACCCAATTTGTTACCTACCTATAGAATATCAAAGATAAAAAGGTGGTATTATGTGGAATTCAACTCAACAATGAACTTAAAGGGTGGAAAGTTGAGAAGAAGGACATGCAAGTTGAGTAGAAGGTGGAAAGGTGGTCCTAAAGGAATACATAGTTAGAACTTTCAAAAGAATTAACCTAATTAGTTATTTCTAGTACACTAAAGAGTGGAATGGGGCCATGCATAAAGAAATAGTAACCTATGAATTTTCCTTTGAGCAATTGATTCTTAGGAACATCATAGGATTATCTTATGAACATGAGGTGTGGGCCATGCTTTTTTTTTTAACCATGGTGAATTAGTGACTCGTTGGAGTAATTTGGGTGAGGCCCAAGATCAAACCTAGCAGTTGCCACTATAACACCAAGAGTATATCCAATATCCTATAAGCCATATATACTATGAATTTATGACTTCTCAAAATCTAAGACCCCACCACGGTGGGGGATCCTACTCATTAAGGCTTTTCCCAATGGACCAAAGATGCCCCACCCCCATGGGATTTGAAACCAGGTGGAGGGGATAACATCCCATTGTACCAACCACTCGGTCGTCCCACAAGGAGACGAGGTGTGAGCTATGTTGTTAAAGTATGAAAATAGAAATGTTATTCGTCCAAAAAATTTTGAATCCTTGGTGGGCTAAACCAATAAAGAGGGGAAAGAAACCTGAAATTTATAGCCTTCTTGATATCTTGCAATTTAAAAATAACTAGTTAATGTATGAATACATTTAGCATTAATATGGTTGTCATATTTACATGCACATACCAGCCATAGATATTTCCAGAAATCACAAAAGAAAATTAATCAAAATTTCTACTATGAGAGGTATCCACAAATATGAAAGACAAAAATTACATTGCATCATGTTACCGCAATAGTTATAATCACATTTACTAAAGTGAAACACACAAATATATTGTTGCATGTTTTTAAGATAAAAAAATTATTAAAGATAGAGACATTATGTACAAAACAAAAGAGACTCTAATTAGAAATGTAAATACAAGAAATAGAAAAAATAAGACACATGATGGAAAGATAACGAAAAGATCCTTCATTGAGTATATTTGAAAAATTGTTCAGATATAGCGAGGCCAAACTTGACAGGTTATGAATAATCTATAACATAAATTTTCTTTACAAATGACAATGTTTATAAATCATATGAGTCAAATGCAAGCAGTAAAGAACAAAATATAGCCTTGGCCTTGTTTTAGCTAGTTGAAATAAGACCTTTTGTACGTTGGGATAGTTACTGCAAAAAATGCCAATTATCAATAATGACAAATAAAAAATAGTGATAAGTATCATCAATGACCGAAGTGGAAGTATAACTTAAATAACAAGACAAAAATTTTAAATCTCCATTCTTTGCTACTTTTTAAAAGAATTCTTGTAATATAAGCTTCATGAGAATCAAAATATCTAAAAAAGATCAACAAATTATCCCAAAAATGAAGAAATCACACTCATTCATACCATACTCTATTTGAAGATAACCCCTTTTTTTCCTTCTCCATGCTAGTCTTTGTAACTGAGCACTATTTGAGATAGTTATGAAATTGTTTCATCCTTTTCTTTTACTCAAAGTTACTCATAAAAATGACTCATGGATGAGTGGGAAAGAGAATAATTAAAATAAAGAACTCCTAATAAACAGGGGGAAAACATGACTAAAGAATGAGGGAGTACCCACTTCCATAATATTGACACACCATCATATTTCAAAATATCCACATCATGCATGAGAAACAACTTGTGCCTCCCATATATGCATGCATTATGCTCAATCATCAAGTGATTGACTTTGAATTCAATGGTTTAAAAACACACACACACACACTCACACATATATGAGCCTGACCACATATATTTGATCATAAAAAAAATATCTTCAAAAAAAAAACAATTGAAACTAAACATAAGTGCAAAATTTTATCAATTGTCTTGCAAGTCAAATTCTGGATGAAAAATAAGCTGAATTATATGTTGTTTCTAGAAAAATATCATCAACTGTAATCATTGACCTCCCTGTAGACGACTCTGCAATATTGGTATTAGACATAACATCTTTTCCCTTCCCTTCTTCATCATGAGGTGCAACTACAAAATCATGATCTAAGTTGGAGTGTTCAGGATTAGAAATATGGATTTCAACATTAATATTTATGAAATTTGCTTGCAGATGGTTAGGCCCTGGCTTGATCAAAATACTTTGGAATTGTTTAACAATTGGAGGATTAATAGTCATAGCAACAACATCAGTAGGACTAGGGTTTTCTACTAGAGTGGAATTAGGCACAACAAGTTTGGGGCTAAACTTAGGGTTTGATGCTTCTGATGGGGAAGATCGAGCATGGATTGACGAAGAGTGAGGGTGATCAAGAATTTATCGTGCAAGTATTGCAACAATTTGTCCCCAACGTTTGTTTTTTACATGAGAAGGATCAAACAATGGGTTCTAGACACCATCATTTAAATCATCAAGATTATTCACAAGTATTTCATGGACATTAAGATAAGGTCGTAGTGAGGAAGAATAATTTCTTTGAAAAAATGGATGCTCGCAGGACACATTAAGGGATTCCATAAATAAATTCCCAATTGTTTTCCAACTAATAAAACTTTTCTGAATTTGCATTAAAAATAACCGAAAAACAAATTTTCTTATCTCTACCATTTTCCCACACACCATGTGGTTTATTTCCTCTTCCTTGACCCATTCTTCCCTAGCGACAAGAATGTAATCTCATTATGCAAAGATGAATTGTAAAATCAGCAATCATACTTGCAAAAAACAATTCGATATTCTAAACACCAACACATTTCCCTTTTAAACTAATACAATAGACTTGCATTAAAAATCTTGATAAATGAACTCTATTATAGGGGACATGAAAGTGTAGTGAATTATGAACAGGGATAGCGAGAAGGTACGATGGAGGATGGAGTAAAGGCATCATAAATATTCTTCCAAACATATATGCTCTTTTTATGTCACAGTGCACATGCAATTGTAATATTTATTTGAAATTATATTTATTTCCGAGTCAAGTTCAGGTCTTTTGTACTTGACATATTTTGTAATACTTCACATAACAATTTCTTTCAAACTGAGTGATATTATTCATACCTTACAACAGATCCAACCAAAATCAAATGAGTACATGTAAGATAAGCAGGTTTTCACCACTAGGATTTTAATATGGTCTAAGCTTATGAGTGGATACACGGGAAATTATTAGCATCTCTGAGAAATAATTGAATTAATTGTTGAGTGTAAGGACCCAAGGATTCAAGTATAATGCACAAAATGTGAATGACAATTTCACACAAATTTGATTTTGAATTTTCATGGCGACTTTATACATTGTAATTATAATGGAAATTTGGAGAATTTCCCTCTTGAAAGCTCATTTCCTAAGCACATTTCATGAAACCCTCTATCAAAATTAGGGTTAGCATAGCTTAGAAGTCGATTTTCTTGAGGATGGTGGAAAATGCCTTGCCAAAATATGTTCGCAGGTCAAATGAACTTCTTAAAGCCAAGGAAAAAGGCCAATATTTGAGAAGTAGAAAGTTAATATCATACTTAAGGATGAGAGGAAGATATACAGTGAAAATTGAGTTGTTATAAGCATTAGAAAACTCATAAAATGCAAGCTAAAGTAAGGATGAGTGTACATGGTAGTGGGTTTAGGAATAAAAAAACTCATCAACCAATATCCCAAATACAAACTAGATGAACAGTTAATCATAAACACATGCCAACTTACCTCTATCTTGTGTTCCTAAAATTGACCCACAACTTTTAAAAATAGTGCAACGGTAATTCACCAAATTTAACCCATTATTTTTACCATTTACCACTAATAACTTATAGTCATCACTATGGAAAAATATTGATAATGGAACGGATTTATGACAGAGAAAATGGACATGATTTCTAAAAGAAGGTTCTCGAAATTCTGGTTTCAATTAAACAAGAATTTCATGCAAGAGCCATAACCCATGCATTGGTTCCTGAAACATCGATCACATAACCCTAAAAAAATCAACCATCGATCAACACAAATGACAACTACATTCACTATTTGCATTAAAAATCACCACCTTTTGTGTATGTATTATAAACGCATTTAAGACTTAGGGTGGTGGCCAATCCACCTCACTTATATTGTGTTCAAGTATTCTGTCGTGGCAAGATAAATACAACAAAAAACCACGGTGTTTACTCCTTTGCAAATGAATCATCATATGAGTCATCCCCAAATCATATCAAAATCAGCATTTCAACCATTCCATTATCACGTTCACTGCATGGGTTAAATGCACAAGCAAAAATTAAAGCCAATAATTAACTCATATGCCTACATACTTTGAAAGACTTGAAAATAAACCATGCACCATATAACCCTTTAAAATTTCATGAGTGTCATTGCTAGCATTTCCACATAACACCTTGATCCATATTAATAATCTAAGTCCATAACCAAATCCCATGAATGAAACCTTGAAATAATGCAATATATTTCCACACACATATAACCTTGTAACGTTTTTATTCAATGGTTCCACAAATCCACATTTATTGTAAATATGCTATATAAAAATATATACCACGCCTTTTAAACTTATACAATATTACCTTCATCTGAACTTGTTCCTTATGCCACATGTCTTGCACATATATTTGTTTGCATATGTCATTTTAAACAATGGGTTTCATAGTAGCCAAATATTCATAAAAATACCAGCCATTAATACATATTTTCATAACCATTTTCCAATCATAAGATGCATACCATATTGCATAATAAGAAGTCTTATGTGGTTTCCTTCCTCCTTTGGTCACGTGATAGGCCCAAAAAACAAAAATGAAGTCATTTTTTAGGCATGAAAAGTGCAATGATAGAGGGAAAGTTTGTAGTTTAATGCAAAAAATCAAATTTTCATGAAAACTAGTATCAACACATGTTACTGCCCAAATTAGTAGCCTTGATAAGGTCTCAATCAACATGTTATCATGGTAACAAAAATATGAGATGTACACATTGTCACCTCGATACACTCTTCTCACACTTTAGGGTAGCTCTTAGGAAGCCACAAGGAGGTATCCCAATGTTGTATCTAGAAGAAACCTCAATGAACACATTAGGTAGACCAAAGTGTTATTGAAGATGAAGTTAACTTATAAAACAATCTAAGACTTGAACCATCAATATATGAAGATGGTGAGAAGCTTGATAAAATAGATGATAAATTTGGTGTATGACAAAATATCGCAAAGAACTCAAAACCAACGAGATGTATTTCACTCAATTACTCAATCAATAATGTTCTTTTGATGCCTTGAGGGTTAGCTCAATTGGTCAAGGTCCCGTTGACGTTTCCATTGGGAGGCCATGGGTTCAATTATCCTCGTTTCCCTTGGGGCTAGGCTAGGATTAGTTTGGTCAGGGGATGTGGTCCCTTCGGGTGGACCTACCTTGATTTTCCACCAAAAAAAATGTTCTTTTGATGCACAATATTAAGTTTTAATTGCATAAACTAAAGAAAAGTGTTATTCTTGAGTTACTACTTGAGAATATGCTTGAAAAGGGACAAGCTTGCTATTTTTATACAATTCTAAATATGATCAATGAGAATAAAAATGCAGGAATTAAAAATTTAGACTAGGTTAGGAACCACATAAAAGTGAGGAAACACAACAAGACCTTATTGATATTGGGTGCTCTTGTTAGGGCAGTGAAATACAAGTAAACTATCATCCCAAGAATAAAAAGCAACAAGTAAAAAAAAATATTACGATCCACTAAGGTTGTACTTTCCCAAAAAAGGGACCAATCCCCTAGGAGGTCTTGTTTGGGAAATCTCCAAATTTATATTAAACAATTTCATCACTTTAGGCGATAAATTTCACTTCCAAATAAATAAAATATGCAATGAAAACACTTTATGAATGAGAAAGGTAGAGTAAGTTATATATCACCTTTTTCCTTCAAACCCTAGGTTAGGTTTTCACCAAACTTGAGAATAATTTGTTGTAATAAACTCCATATTTGATAAAAACCCTTAACAAAATTTAAGCATAGATGAGAGTGTTAACTTTCCCTTAGGGTTTCTAGATTAAAATTAAAGCACAAACCCTAATACATTTAGCTTAAAAAAGTGAATTTAATCTTTACATTAGACAAAAAAAAATATTTGGATTTTTGTTCTTATGATTTTTTTTGTATTTTTATTTTTATAAAGCAATAGAGGAAATGTTTTTTGCATTTTTTGAGTTATTTGGTTCTTAGTTGGGATAAGGGCTTAAGTGCATTATCTCAATTATGGAAATTGGAGTCAATATGAATACCCCTCTTAAAGTTGGTTAGTCAATGCTTGAGGATTAGAGCAAGAGATTAGAACATAGGGGTATAATAGTCTCTTGACTAATCAAGCCAAGTTATGAAACAAAGCCCCACTTGAAGGGATCCCTCAAGGGGAAAACCTTCAACCAATAAGATCAACTATGGAATGAAATAAAATAAATTCCTTGCTAAGGAACCTTGAATGTGTGGCCTAACAAAAGGAGAATGTGAGGAGACAAACCATGGATGTCCTCCTTCCAAATGGTAAAGATACCCTTCCATGGATGAATATTGTAGTTTTGTAGTAGTATAGAATAAAACAAATAATTCCTTTGAAAATAAAAAGGATAACCAAGAAAGAGAATGCCCTAATTCTTCATGAAAAATTATTCCATTATTATAGAATGACCTCTAATTCACCAACACACAATTATTAGTTCTGAGGAGGAATGAGGCATATATTTATAGAAAAGGCCTCCAAAATTTTGCCTCCTTCTAATACCTAGAACAAGTTAAGAAAATAATAAACAAGTGGCTTTTCATCCACGAAATGCTTGGAGACTAAGTCAAGACCCTTCAAATGACACATTACATTGCTTGAAACCCTTAGAAGAGGGTGATGTCTAGTTTAGGAGGCTTAATTTTCTGGTAGAGAGGCTCAACTTACTTGAATGTCCAATGTTCACCTTGAAAGTATCTTGAAATGTCTTGTAACAAAGTTTATATGCCTTCTAAGGAAAGAGGAGCTCTAATGTTCCCTTTATTTTCCACAACTTATAATCGGATGACTTCAACATTCCCTTAAGAAGTCAAAAACTCCGTGAAATTGGCTTACATTCTCAAAGTTCCCTCATTAGAGGAAATTTCAGCCTAAAATTTCCCATGAAATTTTCATGTAATTTCCAGGTCATAATATGTAAACCAATCAAAATTCTTTAAATTTAAAAAGAGGTACATGTAAATATTTTGGAGGGAAAATAAGAAAACTACTTTTTTAAATTGTATTTTCGACTTATATCCTTATAGGTTTACTTAAATTTCAATTGTAGACACTCATTGGACACAGAATTAAATTCCACATTCAATGAGTACCCATTATGTTGAGAAATCTATGGCATTAGGATTAGGTGATTTCTTTTGTAATGATAACTACTTGTGAATGATTTTTACTCCTTTAGATTAGGTTATTCTTTTGACTTAGATTATTATAGTGTTCTTCTCCATCAAATAACTATCAAACACATAAACAATAAGAGACAGGATGTAGGCGATCAACCAAGGCCAAAACCTCTCCAACTTGAGAGGAAAACCCAAAACGAATTCTTCTTCTTATACAGAGTTCAATTGACGAATTCCAAGACCAATACCCTTGACCTAATGACCTCTCCCAATACCAAGTCAATTACTTTATGCACTTCCTTCCTTCTTCCTTCACCCTAGATCTTGCAACACAACACTGAAGTCCTTGACCTCTCCTTCTACAATTTTTGGCATCTTGCAATTTACTGCAATTTCCCACGTGTGACCTATTTAGGGCTAATTAACCCATTATTCTCCTTTGCTTGACAAGAGATAGCTTTCTAGTGATTTCAACCTTTAGAGTAGCTTGGTTTCTTGTCTTGACTCAACCTTATTAAGATCTGAAATTCCATCAGAAAGGAAACCCTATATTCTCTCACACGTGTGAACAAAAATGACCTAAAACAATCCTCAAATGTCCTCCTCCTTCCTTCGATCTTTTTCCTCCTTTCTTCATGTGGATGTGAGATATCTTCTTGTCCTTATTATTGAACTTCTTGGGTTTTTGGTATATGTTCCTTAAATGAGGCTGAATGCCCTATATATATGCTTCTTCCTTCATCTTGTAGGATGACTTGATTGGGATCTACGCTGACATGTTTTTTTGGTGTAGGCTCATTGCTCCATCTTAAAGTTGACTTGCTAGAAGTACTTGAGCTTGGTCTTGGAGGGTCTTTTGACTCTTATAGTGCCTCAAATACATATGTAACTTGCCCAAGAAGGGTATTTCATATATGAAATTGACTCAATTGACTTTATGGCCAATCCTAATAGATCTCAATGGGAGCTTTATCTATAAAAATAAAATTCCTTGAGCATGAAACCCATGACTCAAGCATAACATAAATAGTTTTATTTTTCATATTTACATCAATTACATAAAATCATAATTACACATGCCATTATGAAGACCGAACCTAGTTACATTTTTTAACACTTCGTCTTAACTAGGGAGGTATTTATAATCTATACAGGGTACTTGGACATTCTCAATCTAAATAATTCTCATCAGAAGAGTCGGATTGGTAACCCATCTATATAGCGGAATATCATCCAGCATTGTCACATAGTAAGGCCTTTATCAACAACTCTATCTATCCATAAGACTAGATCTCAATGTTGGCGAGACCAATGATGTATAAACAACCTCATCATTGTCTCTCTTGGAACATACCCTACCCGGGTTCTCAGAGTGTATTCCACCAAGACTATTCTTATATTGCATTCCCAGTCCTCAAAGAATATTGGTTCTCTACGACTTACCTTACCTTGCATGCCCTAACTCATCGTCATAGAGTATCAAATGCCAGATGTTTACCCAATCCTCCATTATTTCTTCCCAAGTGAAGACAAGAATGATGTATCTATCTTTACCTCTGAACTTAGATAGGACATACCCATTCCACTGAAGGAATAAGTAGCCATTCCTATAAAAGGGAATGTACCCAAGCTCCCTCTTAACTAGGGACTTAACCAAGCTCCCTCTTTACCAGGGACTTGCTTCCAATAACTTTTCAACTGGAGATCATGGGATAACCAGATGTTTGTAGAACTCCTTCCTTTGATGTCATGAATTTCTTCTTTGTCATAAAATCTACATCTTTCAGAACTTCTTTGTAGGGCATAGACCATCCATCACTTCCATCCATGAGTTAGTCATGTCATCATTCTTTTCATTGGAAATTGATCCATCAGTCCATATTTGGCCTTCCTTCATTCCATGTTGCCTCCTTCATGCCATGATTCCTTAAGGACCTTTCATCCTGCTATATGGGCATCGAATTATGGAAGACATTTGAAACTCTTCCCTTGGCAACTCTGCATAAACCCATCCAAATATTATTCAAAAATAAAACTTAAATAAAATTACCTTTTTGATATTCTTTCATCATGACATCTTCCAGTTTGCATCAACATCCTGCATACATTTTGACACATCTCCAAAAGATATATATTGTCAAGGGTATTTTTCTTTTTTTCCAAACTTCATCAGGGCCTTTATATCTTTCATGAAGATGTTATAGTCAAATATTTTAGTCCTTGGATGTTGATTCCCTTCTTCGTGGTTGCATATTTTATGATCTCTTACTTTCTTTCTTCACACATTTCCTTCCCAGGAACTTCCAATAAGAGTTCCTCCATTTTTTGTCAACCACATCATATTTTATATGAGGAAATTTTATATTGATTTCATCTAGTCAATGTGTGACCCACGGATTCTTGCATCCTTTCAAAGAAGGAGATCCTTTTCTTTTGATCATTCTCTCGAGATAGAGAATTTATCCATATTAACTGCAACCATACTACATGACTCTAGATTATCAAATACAAGCATACACACCTCATTTTCCTTTATGTCATCTAGAATTCCTGCAAAAAATTCCTTGATTGAAAGAACTTCAATTCCTTGACTTGCTTTACTTCTTTTGACAACATACCATCATCCCATGAATTATTACAAGTTGGATTGCTTAATGAAACACTTGCTTCCTATTAATCGGTGAACCTTCTAATGAAGATTCTTGAGTGTCCTCATTCAAAAAATGTTTCCTTTTGACGGATGTATGATGAGCTTTGTACTAGATTACTTTTTCATTTTCTCATAAGTACTACTTATGCTTCTAATGAGGTTACCAAGAGCTATATCCTTCCACAGGTGACTACCATAGACTTTTATTTCATCTATCTTTCATTCTTCTCTGTGATGATGTCACGAGCTCTTGCTTCAAATGATTCTATGATGCCATGATGCATCCTATCATGCTCCTTAGAGACTAAAGATAGCCATATCTTACAAAATAAAATTTGAAAAACAGAAACTTGAAAAGAACTATGTGAGGAATACTATATCAATCATAGTAGAGATCTTTCACTTCCTCTTTCTTGGATTTATTCTTCTCAGCTTCTTCCATTTCTTCGGTAATATGGGCTTCTTCTCTTCCCATTTTGTTATTGTCCTTCTTAAGTTTAGGACAATCTCTCCTGTAATGCCCATATTCTTCACACCCATAGCATTGAATCTTAGCCATGTTCTTCTTCTTTTTTGAGGACCAAAATTTCTAAATTCCCTTTCTTTTTGTTATTGTAACATATGCTTGATTTTTCTCACTTGATCCTACATTAGTTTTTTCCTTCAACCTGGTTTCTTCAATATTGCATAGTGACCATACATCATTGAATGGAGTAGCTTATTTCTTCCCATAAATTCTTGAAGTAAAGTTAACCCATTCCTCTGGTAGTGCATTTAGTACTACAGTGGCCATCTCTTTGTTAGACATTATTTCTCCTAGATCTTGAAGTTGATCCCTTATTTCAGATATCCTCATAAAGTATGAGGCTATTCCTTCTTATTTTTATATCCTTAGATTATATAGTTCTTGTCTTAATGAGATAACCTCTCCTACAGTTCTTACAGAAAACAACTCTATCATTTTGTCATATATTTATTTTGAAGTTTTGAGTTTAGATACAAATGGGGTGAGGGGATCCTTGATAGATTTTATGAGAATCCTTTGAGCCCTTACTTCTCCTTTTATAAAACTTGAAAGTGCTTGAGAATATTCCTTTGGAGGTTTGGTGATTGAACCCTTAACATGTTCCATGACCAAATTTTCAATGAGATTCAGATATGTCATTTTCTTCCATGAAAGAAAATTTGAAGCCCCAACCAACTTGTTACTTTCCTTGCAAAAAGACATTTCGATAGGTTCAGATGTAGAAATAAATATACTTACTTGTGAAGATGCTTCTTCTACTTGTTGATTCCTTGAGTTTGATGATGATATTGATAATATTAAAATTTTCCTTGATGAAGGTAGTTTTCTTCAAGAGTGATCCTTGGATCCAACGAGAGGGAGATCACGTTAGAAATTCTGTTGATGATGACAACATCCTTGTTGATGATGACAACGTCCTTGATCTTGCTTCTCTTGGATGAGTATACTTAAATTTGCTTTTATGGTAGAGGTAGGGTCTTTATGGTCCTTTTACTTTGATGATGACTTGAGTGAGGATCCCAAGAATTCTTCCGGTGTAGACTTCTTCTTTGATCTAGGGTCTTTCCATTTCGTTGTAGATATTGACTTCAGAATGCTTTTAGAATGAGATTATCTTCTATATCTACTTTTATTCCCTTCTAGAGTTTTGGTTCTTCAATGCTTGAGTGTCCCTTGTTGAACTGCCCTTCCTTGATTTTGTCACCTTAGCTCTGTGACCATGTTGAGAAATTTAGGGCATTAGGATTAGGTGATTTCTCTTGTAATGATAACAACTTGTGAATGATTTTTACTTCTTTAGATTAGGTTCTTCTTTTGACTTGGATTATTATAGTGTTCTTCTTCATCAAACATCTATCAAACAAATAAACAATAAGAGACACAGGATGTAGGCGATCAGCTAGGGTCAATACCTCTCCAACTTGAGAGGAAAATCCATAATGGATTCTTCTTCTTATAGAGACTTCAATTGAAAAATACCAATACCAAGACCCTTGACCTAATGACCTCTCCCAAGAACAAGTCAACTACTTTATAAACTTCCTTCCTTATTCCTTCACCATAGATCTTGCAACACAACACTAAAGTCCTCGGCCTCTCCTTCTACAATTTTCGGTAGCCTGCAATTTACTGCAATTTCCCATGTGTGACCTATTTAGGGATAATTAACCCCTTCTTCTCCTTCGCTTGAAAAGAGATGGCTTGCTAGTGATTTCGGCCTTTAAAGTATCTCGGTTTATTTTCTTGACTCAACCTTCTTAAGATCTAAAATTGCGGCAAAGAGGAAACCCTAGATTCATTCACACGTGTGAATAAAAATGAACCAAAACAATCCACAAATGTCCTCATTCCTTTCTTCGCATGGATGTGAGTTATCTTCTTGTCCTTATTATCGATCATCTTGCGCTTTTTGTATAAGTTCCTTAAATAAGGTCGAGTGCTCTATATATAGGCTTCTTCCTTCATCTTGTAGGCTGACTTGACTCGGATCTAGGTCGACATGTCTTTTTTGTGTAGGCTCATTGCTCCATCTTAAAGTTGACTTTCTAGAAGTGCTTGAGCCTGGTCTTGGAGGGTCTTTTGAATCTTATAGTGACTCAAACACATATGTAACATGCCCAATAAGGGTCTTTCATACATGACATTGACTCAATTTACTTTATGACCAATCCTAATAGATCTCAATGGGAGATTTATCTATAAAAATAAAATTCCTTGAGCATGAAACCCATGAGTCAAGAATAACATAAATAATTTTATTTTTTCTCTTTATATCAATTACATAAAATCATAATTACACATGTCATTATGAAGACCGAACCTAGTTACATTTTTCAACACGTTATGCATACTTTTGAGGAGAGCACATTGATAAAACTTCAAGATACATTAAAAAAGCGTGTGAAGACCATAACGAAAAGTCGACCTCATTTGTTGATGAAATAGAACCTGAAAGAGAATTTTCTAGAATGCATTCCATAAACTTAGATGTGGCATGGGTATAGGAGGCATTGATGGGTGTAATGAGCCTTCATTTTCCTTGGAGAGGGTGTCACGTGCATTGGGAAACATGAGTTGCCTCATGAACTGTGAAATTTCATTGGCATATGTGAAACAATGTGAACAAATGTATAATCATCTTCATGTCCCTCGGTGTCCTATCTACATAAGACAAAGTGTCACATATGGGGAAATATAGGTGTTATAAACATGCGTGTGAGAACCTTTGTGAAGCGCAATCACCTTTTACATGGAAAATATAATTAGTGAGTAACTAGGGGATCTTGTAAATCATGTGTCCAAAGATATCCATCCCAAGACCTTTGCAAGCCTACTCAAGACATTAAATGCCTAGTGAGGTAATGAGTTACCATGATCCAGGTGGATATTGGTGGCCACCCACCTATTCCACTTGGACCCCACCATTATTTCTTTCACTTTTTCAGTTCCTTATTTGTAGCACAATTTACAATTTTTGGTAGTTTTTTGGGTTCTGAACTTCCGGAGCCGTTTTGAGGCCCTGAACGATGCTTTTTGGGAAAACTGGGACCAACATGGCTTTTTGACCAATTTTGGTCATTCAAAAGTTGTATTCCTCAGATAGATCTTTCTAACAAGGTATTGTGCGCGTCAAATGGAGATCGTATGCCAAACTTATGACCTCGGGAAGTTGATGTACCAATTTACCCAAACAGGGCCCATAGTTTGGTGCTTCATCTCCTAGGGTTAGGTTTTTGGATGTTTATGGTTTTTCGTTGTTTCTCAATAATAAATAGGCCTTTAAGCCTAATTGTAACACAATTAAGAGGCATGTAGCCACCACATCTCTTATCAGAGATAAGCTACCATCACCTGAACTAATCTTATTTCCATTCTGTTTCTAAGCATATTTCAGTATTTGATATTAATGAAATGAAGTGTTAATTTTATTGAATCTCTGTATTTATGGTTATGTCTGTAATTTGTTGAATTCTTGTTTAAATCTGGATCAGTGGTATCAGAGGGGTTTGCTCTTTCTCTGTTTTTCTTTGCATGTCCCTAACAAGGTTGGGATATAAGGAGTTAGGGCTCGATCTGGTTGAACCTTTACAAGATCAACCTCGCAAACCCCGACGACTACCCATGGGGGAAGAAAAGAAAGACGAGGGAGCAGGAGATCCTATCAAAATATTGCTCGAGGAGGCCCTCGACAAACAAAAGAATGCGATGATGGATAAACCTACACAAATCCTTCAACGGTTTCCCACCGGAAGCGCATCCACATCCACTCTGGAGGCTCCTCTCCTTTTAAGGTACAAGTAAACTTTGACATCCCCATATTTGAGGGCGAAATAAATGCAAACATTATATATAAATGGTTAAATATACTAGAAGGATATATTTCTATTCATGATTTTTCCAACCAAGAAAATATTACATTTTTCTCTTCTCAAATTTGCCCCCCACGTCAAGCACTAGTGGGAAACCTATTGTGAGCAGAAGGATGAAAGTACGACTTCATTGTTTTCAACCGCACCCACTTGGAATTTGTTTTGGGATACCATCAAGGAGCAGTACTACCCTGTCAAGAGCTACGAGGATAAATACATAAAGTTGACAATGTTGCGGCAGCGAAGGGACCAAGATGTGTCAGAGTTTACCAATGTTTTTCATACCCTTTGAATGAAGTTGGGTATCAAGATTCTAAGAAACATTTGGTAATCAAGTACTGTGGCTGCCTACACAGGTACATCAAGGGCGAGATGGAGTTCCTGGACATCTCATTGCTCAGCATGATGTATCGATACGCCATCAAGATCGAGCAGAAGTTTAAATAGAATAAGCGGGACTTTGGATCTATGAATCCGAAGCAAGGGAAAGGTGCACCCAAACCACATAACAAAGGACAAAACCAAGGCGGGGTGGCGCAGGACAACCTGCCAAAGCCGCAAGCAAAGAACAACACCGCGAAGCTGAAGAAGGACACGGGAAAGTGGTGTGAGTTCCATAAGATCTCCATTCACAACACAAGTGAGTGTCGGGCCAAGCAGTCATTGGTGGGTGAGCTGAAGGCCTCAGAATGAGATGCATGTTTCGACTTTGAGTCAAAACCTGACAAGGAGAATGACAAAGGGCAAAAAATTATCGATATGGAGCCCAAAACGCCACCATTGCCACCACGAAGATCCAAAAGGAGGAACCCAAAGATCCAGAGGAGGAGGATCACCTCTTCCACTCCCAGATGTGGATAAAGGGTTCCCCGCTACAATTCATTGTCGACAGCGGGAGCCAAAATAACCTCATTTCGATAGAGGTCATGAAGCAACTAAGCTTATTGACCACAACACACCCATAACCATATACCATTGAGTGGCTTCACCAAGGACGAGATCTTCGCGTGAGTCAACAGTGTCACCTTCCATACAGCACTAAGCCCTTCACGAATGAGGTATTATGTGACATTTTTCCCCTTGACATTTGTGATGTATTATTAGGCCAAACATACTTGTGGAAGTGAGATGATGTGTATGAGTCAAGGCCTCGCGATGTTATTGTTACTTTGGGAAATAAGTTGTACAAGATACCGGAGGTAGCACCATCTATCGCCATCTCTCTAGTTAATGCAAAACAATGCAGTAAGTTCATTTCAAAAATTGGGAAATTTGTTTTCCTGATGATACGCCCTTAGGGAAAGAAGAAGACGGTGGCCACAACCTCTAGACATGGCCCCTCTGCACGACAACAACAAATGTAAAAGGTCCTGGAGGAGTACGAGGACATATTCACCTCCCTTGCAGGGGTGCCTCTACACTGTCAGGTCAAGCACTCCATCGATCTAACCCCAGGTGCATCTTTTCCCAATGGATCAATCTATCAATGTTCCATTCTAGAGAACGGCGAAATAAAGAGGCGGATTCAGGAGTTGCTGCAGAATGGGCACATCCGGCCGAGTTCATCGCCCTGTGGAAGCCTGATCATGTTGGTACAGAAGAAGGATGGGACTTGGAGACTCTGTATTGACTTTCAGATGTTGAACAAGATCACTCTCTGCAATAGGTACCCGATCCCACAGATTGATGACCTTCTGGACCAACTCAAAGGGGAAAAATATTTCAACAAGATCGACTTGAAGTTCGGATATCACTAGGTACCAATCGAACCCTCTGATGTGTGGAAGACTACCTTCAAAGCCAAGGAGGACCTTTTCGAATGGTTGGTTATGCCTTTCGGGTTGACGAATTCTCCTGAAACCTTCATGACGCTAATGGATGACATCTTGCGGTCATTCATTAACTCATTTGTAGTGGTATACTTGGATGACAACCTGATCTTTAGCCAGAGCTACGAAGAGCACCTCCACCACATCCGACAGGTTCTCCAAATACTGTAGCAACACAAGTTGTGTGCCAATTTAGAGAAATTCACTTTTGGCATGACCCAGGTTCAGTATCTGGGATACATTATTGATAAATAGGGGTGCATGTTGATCCAGCCAAGATCCAAGTCATTCAGGATTGGCCAGCCCCAACAGCTCTGACAGAGCTTCGCAGCTTTCTGGGTCTTACCAAGTTCTACCGCAAGTTCATGTTGGGATTATGTCATATCAATTGGCCCTTGAGTCAAGTCACCAAGGGAGGAGCGAAAGAAAAATTCTTTTTGTCTGAATCTCAATAGAAGGAATTCGTAGAGTTGAAACATCACTTCTGCTCTGCACTAGTGCCCACAATACCAGACTTGCAACAACCATTTGAGATCGAGACAAATGCCTCTGACTATGCTATTGGGATAGTACTTACTCAACAGGGGCATCCAGTGTCATATCACAGTGAGACACTTTCAGACACAGTTCGGAAGTATCCTACTTATGACAAAGAGATGTATTCCATTGTGCAGGTCTGATGACAATGGAAGCATTACGTTTTGGGGAAGGAAACGGTCATGCACACACACCATCGACCCTTGTAGTTCATACAGACACAAGGGAAGTTGCAGAATGATCGCCATTAGAAGTGGTCAACATACCTACAACAATTCCATTTGATTATCAAGTATAAGAAGGGCAGCACCAATAATGTTGCACACTGCCTTAGCCAACCATCGATCATGGTGTTAACCACTATGCTCAACTCTTATGGGAATGAGACTTCTGATTAGCCACTTTTCTACAAAAGCGACCCAGAATTCAGCCACACATAACAAATGCTCTTAGAGGGTCAACAACTTACAAATTTTCACCTCCAGGATGCCCTTTTATGCCACTTGGGACAACTTTGTGTTCCTTCAAGCGAGCATGCCAAGATGATTTTGGAAGCGTACTACAGTCGGGCCATTGGGAATTTCGGGATCAAGAAAATGGTAGCAATATTGCAGAATTATTTCTATTGGCTGAATCTTCGACAAGATGTCAGGAAGTACATCAAATCCTGCACTGCCTATGCCATTACCAAATCAACCATCAAGAAGCAAGGCTTCTATACTCCGCTGCCTACCCCTAGTCGACCTTCGGAATCCATCTCCATGGATTACATGTCGGGCCTTCCTTCTACTAAGCATGACAACAACTGTGTTTTGTGGTCGTCAATAGATTCTTGAACATGGCCATTATGGCAGTCTACAAGAAGAATATCACAACAGGAGCCACTACTAAACTCTTCTTTGAATGGGTGTGGGTACACTTTGGATCCCATAATCTATCATCTCAGATCGGGATAGCAAGTTCCTCAGTACATTTTGGTCCAGTCTCTAGTCGATGCTGGCTTTCCATCCCCAAACTAATGGCCAGACAGAGGTCATCAACAGGATGATAATACACATTCTATGCATGTACAATTCAAAGCATCCACACACATGGTATGAGAGTCTCCCTTATGTCCAGCACAGCTATAACTGGGCTCTCCACAACTCGACTGGCCACAACCCTTTTCAGGTGGGCTTTGGATTCCAGCCACTATGTCCCATTGATGTGGCCATACCATTTGCAACTACTCAAGTAGATTTGGCTCATGTCCAGTTCGAAGTCAATAAGGTAAACAACTTCATTGAGCAAATCTAACATATCCGCCAACAAGTTCACGACATTATATAGAAATCAAATGCCAAGTACAAGCAACATGATCAACATCGGGTGCCGCACAAGTTTCAGGTGGGTGACAAAGTCTAGTTGCATTTGCAGAAGGAACCCCTTACCGGAGCCTATCAGAAACTCAAACCACTCCGATATGGTCCTTACACCATTACCAAGGTTGTGGGAGACAATGCATTTGAGCTCAACATTCCCCCATTCCTTCGCCTACAGCCAGTGTTCAATGTGGACCGCCTTCAACCATACTTCCCACCATTGCTAGACACGTTAGACATTACGGAACAACTCATACCTACATATTTAAATCCAAATTGCATGGAACAAGCCACAGTTAATTGGATTATGGACTGTTTAGTCAATTTAGTGTTATCTAAATTGCTAGTATTAATTGTCAACCCGGGGTTCGTAAACTGATGAAGTGTGGTGCACTATATGTGCTTAGT